>JAUMHQ010000070.1:10304493-10323201 GCA_032361165.1 Enteromius paludinosus
ATTCTAGGGTCAAATTCTAGGGTTGTAAATGGACCTGTAAAACCGTTTCTGGGCATTTTTCTCCCTTACCTAAGCTACATACCTTCTACATACATATCAGAGAACAATTTAAAATATTCTCTCAATGCATTCTATGGCACCTTTAAATGGGGATAAACAAAGTTTTAGCATTTTGAAAAAAGTTGACAAAAACATTTAAAGACATTAAATGAATAAAACATTTTAAGTCTGCACTATTTGAAGGTAACATGAATCAAGATTTGCATTAAAAAAAAAATCTTCAATGAATATAATCAGAAATAACATCATTTATTTTAAATAGTAAACATTTGTAATTCCAGTAGTGTAATATTACAAAAGATTTAATGCAATAAATTAATTTATTTAATTGATTAAAGTAAAAATTATAGATGCTGAATAAAAATATTAATTTCTTACTGATCCCAAACCTTTAAATGGCAGTGCACCATTATGTTAAATATACTATTTCAATATTTTCATTTCACCTGAATAATTTGTAATGATAACATAATTTGGAGAAAACTTACAAAACGGTTCATGTAACATTATTTAGAAATTGTGTATTAATTAGTATGAACATTAGCACATATACATTTATATAAATAAACTGTTGTTACACTTTTGTTATATAATTTTATTGTTATAGTACTTATATAAATGTATGTAATTTATTTAAATACATTTATATCAATTAACATAGATCACAGTGCAAATATAAAAGTTTATATTACAGTATTTTTTATTGTATTGTAAAGTATCACTAATTTATAATAATTTAATGAAAAAAATATGAAATCACAGTTATACAGTACAGGTAGCTGAACACATGTTGGTATAGATTGGATAGATGAGTGCTTTTACATAAGGGATGTATGCTGTGTTTTTAAAACATATGCTGCATGTATAGGAACGTGCAGCCAAAACTTGCCCTTGTTGGTTGCCATGGCGACTCTCCACCTCCCTCGCTGTATCACTCCATCTCTCCCCCCATGCATCCCTGCAGGAATGAGTGGGAGCCCCCTGACAAGAAAGTAGACACCAGGAAGTACCGCGCCGAGCCCAAGAGCATATTTGAGTACGAGCCAGGAAAGTCTTCAGTGCTGAAGCTGGAGAGACCGGTATGATGCTCTTTATACATGCATGTTTGGTTTCTGGTGTTGGTGGTGCAGACCTGTGCATGGCGTTTCACGCTGCAAGTGCTGCTTTCTGCCTGTTTCACTTACAAGGACGGCACACTCACAGCTGTGTGTCTCTAGGTAGTCTTAATAAGTGTCCTCGGTAGGTGATTTGTACTGGCGACCCTTTTCAGGGTTGTGATATATAGCATATATGTCTTGTGTGTTGACGCACACGGTGCACACAGTCATGTTAGAGTATAGGAAGTAGCAGCTATAAAAAGCTCATCAATAAGTGACACTTGTAGTGTCCAGATCCAGTTTAGAATAGAGGCTCCTGCAGGGGCGTATGTGTGTCTGCAGTCTGGTCTTGTTCATGAAAGGTTTATTACTATGAAATTCAGTGATTCAATCTTGTAAGCGTGACTCATTCCGGGGGCTGCTGCTATTACATAATGTCTTTCTGATGACATACCGCTGTAATAGGTTTATTGTAGAAGTAAAGCAAAGCATGTTGGATTCTCGTCAGTGAAACAACTGAAGCAGAGAAAGTGTGAGCTGCATTAGGTCTTTGGTTTTTTGTTCTCATTAGGGAAAGTAATTAAAATGGCTCTAGGTCAGGTCCTATCTAGGGCAGAAGATAATGTGCTGCCAGTGTCTATTCATCTAATTTAGCTTTGCAGAAACAGTCCTTCGTAACTCTGAAAATTCAGTGTTGTGCTTTTAAGTAATATGTACACTACCATTCAAAAGTTTGGGGTTGGGAACAATAATGAATATCTAAAATATATAACTTTTTTCATTTCAATATATTTTTAAATATAATTTATTCCTGCATTGATATTAATCTTGATATTCGTCTTGTTGCATGATCCTTACTCATTCAAAAGCAAATCTTTTGTAACATCATAAAGGTCCTTGCTGTCACTTTTGATCAGTTGAATGTGTATTTGCTGAATAATAACAATAATAAAAAAGACTTTCTGACCCCAAACTTTTGAATTATACTGTATTGTTATTGTATTATAGATATTGCAAATATAATGCAAAAATATTTATAATCACAGCAGATGTGTAAAAAATATGCATTTTGGGTATATGAATATGTATCTATTCTCCTTATTCACTTGTTATACAGTGTTTCGCCTCAGCTCTAATGGATCCCTTTCCATCATCAGGACTTTGCCTTTATGAGATATTTATTTCCTATTTCCTGTTCCTTTGACTGCTGAAATCAACCAGATGTTCTTGCAATAAGTCATCATACTGGAAACAAATCCAATTCATGTTTCTTCCACTCTCTCAGCCTGCAGCCTTTCTTACTGTCTGAGATCATGCCATTAAGAAATACTTCATGTAACATCATCATTCAGTCTCATTGTCTTTGTATTCTGAATCTTCCTTTCTGTCTTTCTTTCTTTCTATTCTTTTGTCCTCCTTTCCTTGTTGCCATATTTCTTTAGACTCAGGACATAAGTCCAGAAGATGTAGATTTAGAGAATGAGCCTTGGTATAGGTTCTTTTCTGAGATGGAGTTTGGCAAAGCGGTAAGTTGGCAGTATTAAAGTGACCCATTTTTACTGAAAAAAACTGCATGTCATCCCTTTTTTTGTACAGGAACCTAAATATATTTTGTCTGTCTGTGGCTCCATTCGCACTGTGAGCCATAGTGCTCAATTCACATTTTTGCTCAGATCTGATTCTTTGTATAGTTGTTCACGTTTTTGTTGTAAATTTGGCCAACATCAGATCTGAACAGATCAGTTCTTAACTGAACCTTATGCACAAAAGAACAATACGAACAGGGTTGCCAGGTTCACCTAATAAAATCTGCCTAATTGCTTCTTAAAATTAGTCCAAAACTAGCCCAATATCCCATTAGTGGAAGGTGTCTTCAACCCACATAGTTGAAAAACAACCTTCAGCAGCAATGAAAAAGTAACCCAATGTGGGAAAACTGTGGGCTTGGCAACACTTCTGCAGTGTGATGCGGAAGTTAAAACCGAGGACATAAAGTAAGCAATTATGCGTTTATTTATAGTGTGATCTGCAGCAGAAGCTAGTGAAATTATGCACAGGCAAT
This sequence comes from Enteromius paludinosus, assembly GCA_032361165.1. Classification (NCBI taxonomy): domain Eukaryota; kingdom Metazoa; phylum Chordata; class Actinopteri; order Cypriniformes; family Cyprinidae; genus Enteromius; species Enteromius paludinosus. The sequence continues at coordinate 10,307,713 of JAUMHQ010000070.1, forward strand.
ATGAAATATAAAGACAAGGATGGGAAAGAACAGAGCAGTTTTGAAACGCCTCGTGTTTTGCGTGAATAAAGAGTTGCCACTGTAATAGTTACAAGTTCTGACACATCACTGTTCTTTCACGGACTACTTTTTGCTACTGTCTTGCTAACTTTGGGTATGTAAAATCTTTGAATTGATTGCAATAAGCGCAGAATTGTGACAAATGTTGATCTAGTCAAATTAATTCTGATATGACTGTTCAGACTGCAGTCGCTTTGCAAAACGTCTGACCTGGATCAGATCCATATTTGTGCCATATTTGTATAACAAAATACAAAATATCAGATTACATGTGGATTGTGTTGTTCACACTGTCATGAGAAAAACAGATCCGAGTCAAAAATCGAATTCGGGTTACACTTGCCTGCAGTGTGAATGCAGCCTATTAGAACCGTTCTAATGTCACTTCCTGTCTGCACTGACTATTCATCTACAGTATATGTTCCTTATCCATTTAACTGAGTGCATAGCAGTACAAAAACAACACAAAAGTAGGACTGGAAAGGTTCTTCTGAATGTGATACAGAAGTTGCATTATAGATATACACGGTTTCCTGATCATATTCTAAATCCTAAACCTTTGTACCATCTTTTTCATCACACTTTTGTCTTTTCTGATTGTAATCGAATTATCTTGAATTAACTGTCAACTGATTTGAAGTTGGGGTTAATTTGACAAAAAACTACTGAAGCCTGTTCCTCTAGGAAAACTCTTGTCTTTTTTCAGATCATGCTATTTAACTGGCAGTAATTCTGGTGTTTCTCAAACTGGAAACAAACAGCAAGCTGTGATGTTACAACTAGTTTGGTAGAGACGACAGACTCAACAGTAGCCAAACTGTTCCCCCCTGTGCTTAACCTTGTTGCCTGGCAGCACTGACTGAAAAGTTGGCCTCTGCATCATTCGCTTATTGGTTGTCAGATTCACTCTATCCACCTTAACTAATGGGAAAGTACATAGCATCCTGCCAGAATCTCTACGCTCATGGCGATTATATTTTTGCCGTGTAAACTTTTTGTCTGACCTTGACGCAGTAAGTAAGTAAAGCGCTGTAAAATAGCGCTGGCGTGCTGTCACTGGGTTCAGTGAAGGATAGGAAGACTGTCGCTATGCTATCAGTGGCACAGAGCCTGTGCAGCGTTGTCATCAACTCAACACCTGGGAGTAAATAGCACATTCGTTCACACTTATTTGCTTGGAGACACGTACCATGATACACCCCAAGGTGATTGGGATGTTCACCTTTCATTTTAGAAACTCACTATGATGGTTTTTAGTGCTGGAGATATAACAAAGACATTAGTCATTTTAAATATTAATATTTTTATACTATAAAACCTTTTTTTCACTGTTTATTTAAGCTACATTAAAGCTTTTATTCAGCTTGGACACGTTTAATTGATCAAAAGTGACAGTAAAGACTTCTGCAGTGTTAAAATGCATTTCTTTTGAACTTTCTATACCAAAAAAAGCAATATTGATAATAATAAATATATAAAACACACACATATATATATGAAATGATTTAACAAAACAGAATTAGAAAATAATAAAATGATTATGTGACTATTATGCAGACTGGAGTTATACAGTAGCTGCTGAAAAGTCAGCTTTGCTTCCACAGGTACTGTATATAACAGCTATTTTAAATTGTAATCATTTTCCACAATATTACTGTCCATGTATGCGCCCTATTTGAATGGCATGTATGCCATGTCTTTAGAATCAGGTCTTCTGACACTGAAACCAAACCCTTGAGTCACAGGCTGCATTCCTGATGGATAGACTCATAAATCTGACCTTCAGCGTCATGGCACAAGTTTAGAGAAGGTTCCTGTCTCTCTCCAGATTTCCTTGTTTAGAGACGAAAGTGAGGAGTCACTTCCCTTGAGGACGGGTGTCTCAGAGTCTGCTGATGCAGGCCAGTCTCAGTGTGAACATGATGCAATGCTGAAATACTGTAATAGTCTTAGTTTCACAAACCAGTGCGAAATTCTCATTGGCTTAGTAGGATTCCCACAAAAATTCAGATGTAGAAATAAAATTAAGCACATTTCTAAAGCTTTGTAAAGTAAGTACTCTCATGAAATGTGTTGTTAGTATTAGAAACATTATCAACAGTATCCGTTATACCAGCTTAGGTCCTAAAGCTCTGAGGTCACAGCAAGTCCCAGCAGTAGACTGATTGAGCTTGTTGACTCCTAACTGGGGGCAACTTTAAGTATGAAGCTGCGTGTGTGTCTGTCTTTAAGTGGGTCGAAGGTTATTGGAGACTGCATGTGACCTGGCTTCTTCTGTGATTGACACGGCAAACTCAGTGACAGTGACGAGCCAAGTCAGCCAGTGTTTACCAGCATATGGATTAAAATATACAGCAGCACTGCACCAAAAGTTAATACCCATTACATATTTGTTCAAACAGAGACAACAACATTCATTTGTAGAAGATGTGCTTTGATTATAGCAGTTTATCAGAGAATGCAAGAAAAAGGCTGCATGTAAAGGGATACTTTCATAAATGGGCACATAAGCCCCGTTTGTTCATGTGGTTAAGTTGCACAGTACCTCACTCACATTGTATGCTATTTATATAACAGAAAAGTTGTAAATTTTCTTGAGTCATCTCCTGCACCTGTTTGGAAACTAGCACATGAAAATGAACAAACATTATTAACACACTGTTCCACTGACTAGCCGTAACAATGAGGGGAAAGGAATTTACATCCTAGGAAATACTGTGGTAAACATCTCTTGATCTTTATTATTGCTTTTATTTTTTTAGCTACTGTAGAACTAAAAGGCACATATGCTAGAAATATGTGACCCTGGATGGTGTATTTGTAGCAATAGCCAGTAATACATTTTATGGGTCAAAATGACTTTTATTATGCTAAATCATTAGGATATTAATGTTCCATGAAGATATTTTGTAAATGACCTGCTGTAAATATATCGAAACCTAATTTTTGATTTTTAATATGCATAAGGACTTTATTTGGACAACTTTTCTCAAGACATATTTTCTCAATATTTAGATTTTTTTGCACCCTCATATTTCATATTTTCAAATATTTTCCTGTCATAACAAATCATACATTAATGGAAATCTGGTTATGTGGTCCAGGGTCACCTGAATGGTTTAATTTAGAAATAGAAAAAAAAAATGCTTTCATTTGCAGTGATAAATACTTTTACCACACTTTGTGGCGTTGTGGCACATCACCCAAAATGAAAATCCATAATTTACTTACCCTTATATTTTTAAGGCCAGTATGATTTAATTTAATTTAATTTTATTTTATTTTTCACCCCAACCCAGCATTTTTCAGAAAATCATCTTTTTAGGCTCTGCAGTTAAAACAAAGTCACATAGGTTTGGAAACACCATGATGACGACAGAATTTTCATTGTTGGGTGACCTATGCCTTTTAAGGATAGATTCATTGTACATAAAGGCCTACATACCGAAAATAGACCCTGTATACCCCAATGTCACAACAGGATACCAGATAAGACGAAGGGAAATTCTCAAGGAATACTATCTCAGCATTATTACTTCCCGAGTCAAATACCTTATATGAGAAATGCTATTTCGGTTGGCATTTCAAATAACATAAGTCTTTGAAACCATGTCCTCAGTGACATACTGTGCACGTCACTTTCACCCACCGTCTTTGTGGGTCATGTCAAGAATGTCAAGTACTCAGCTTAAATCTCATTCTGACTTTACCGCTGTGGTTGTTTGTGAGTCTGTTTCCTTTAGTCGTCCTCACAGTTAAGGATAAACAGAACAATCTTTTTAGCGAGTTTACATGGTATTTTATACCATACTATTTTAAAAGCATGTGCCTTTAGAAACAGGGGTTTCTGCACTTTATTATGCCAGTAACAGTGTTTATATTATACTTAATTACGTAATTTCACTTATTTCTTATCATCTCATCTCAACAGCTGCATCACACTAAGGTATTGTACTGGCTGTCACTAGTATTTAGATTTAGATGCATGCCACTTCAGATAAGGCTTTCATGCATGCTTCCTGTTTGCTTATTCTTCACATCTGTGCCAAGTCTCGTGCGAAAGCCTCTTGGGATGCTGTGCCGGCTGTTTTTTAGAGAGGAGAAAAATGGAAAGAAAGAAAAAAAAAGGGCCAAAAATACCAGAGGCTGCTTTGCACACGTAATAGAGGCTTGTTATGTCACTGGGTGTTCCTCAGGAAGCAAAACTTCTAGAACATGACGCTGTATAAATAGAACGATATTTTCCGCACAAAGCCTGTATTCATTCGCGAAGGTTATTCATGATCCTCTTTACCCCAGCAACCAATGGGATGAACATGTTGCGGTCAGGACTTGAACTTTTCTTCTGTCAGTCACAAGAGGCGGTCGTGTGGCATGCCTCTGAAGGGACAGCGGGAGGCTGGGATTGTGCAATCGTATTTGCAAACACCACTTGTGCTTTTTTCTTCGGAGGTGTGCTGTCACGCTATTTTTACCATCTGTGACGTGCACTTAGGGAAAAGCAACAGAAACAGCAGCCTAAAATTAGACACCTACAAACCATTCAGAATGCAAGGGGGGCTATAGGCCGTCCAGCGAATGGCTCTCTCTGATCTGCCGTCGGGAGTTGCTGCCTGGCGATAACAGCCACTCTCCTTATTGGCTTGACACAGTGCTGGGTAGATTACTTATAAATCGTAGTCTGTTATCGATTAAAAATTACATGAAGGAAACTGTCTGTTAATAATGGAATAATCTAGACACTTTAGATAATATAATCAGACGAAATACTTTTTACTAACTTGTTGAGCACATATGAATTGGCACATCATTTTTTTGGTAACACTTTGTAAAAAGGTGTCATTTGTTAACATTAGTTAATGTATTAACTAACGTGAGCATATAACGAACAATACATTTCTTACAGTACATCTTGGTTAACATTAGTTAATAAAAGTACAACCATTTGTTGTTAGTTCTTCTTAGTTCACAGTGCATTAATTAAACACAACTTGTGATTTGAATAATGCATAAGTAAAAAACTATGGTAAAACTAAGATTAATAAATGCTGTAGGTAGAAGTATTGTTCATTCTTAGTTCATGTTAACTAATTGTAAAGTGTTACCTGTTTTATGTTATCAACAGTGTGAAGCACATTAAATGTCACAGTCTGTGAATCTGGGTTTTGTGAAGTAATTTCAGGGGGTTTGTGATTTTATCAAAGAAAAATAAACACTAGCTTACCTGAATTTTTTTTTACATGCATGTCTGTGTGGTCATTAGTCAGTGAACTGATGTTAAATCATAATATGTAAAATCATAACTAGTAGTTTAAAATAATATATAAGTACTTAAAAATGTAATAAAACTTTTTCAAATGTAATATAATCTAATTACAAGTACTTCATATTTGGAATCTGATTATGTAATTAGATTATATGTGCTACCCAGCACTGGATGTCTGTTATGTAAACTTCCTTTAAGGAACTATTAATATCGGCTTTTGATTTTTGTACAGCATGTTCGATCAGACACTCGTGATATCCAAAATACATGTGTGTAAATCTATTTGTGTGTGTCTGCCCGTGTAATTTGGCCTGCTTCCCGCACCAGCTGGTTAATTGTCTCCCTGTCTGGCCGGCCAGTAATGAGAGTGACTCAATAGAAGACAAAAGAGAGCCTCGGTGAGAGACAGCAGCTGATTGGTGGAAGCACTGACAGCCCCCTCCCAAAATGGGTGCCCCTGCTAATCCCACCCCTTGCTCCCAGTCGCTTGTTTTCCCCCCTAACTTGCATGCAGGCCAAAATACTTGCTTACTTCTCCACGCTCTGCTTCGTCCAGAGGACCTAAGAGTTTCAGAGCTTTGGACGCGGCAGACGTTTGCAAGCCTGACTGACTAATGCGCCTTCTCCCTTTCCAGCTGCCAGAGAGTCAAGCCTTTGGAGCTATCAATGACTTCTTTGTTTGGTTTGTTGCAGAGTGCCCCCTCTTTCAGCCCCTTGGACACATCTTCCGACCTACAGCAATAGTAAGTGCATGTTTTTTTTCCTCTTACAAATGTTCCTCTCCACCATTTTCTGACGCCCTTATTGTATGTGGGTGTGTTTGTGTGTCTGTCTTGCTCTCCAGCCATCTATTCTCAGGCAGAGCTGTCACGGGGCTCTGGAGATTTCCCTCGTTTCCTTTCTTCTGTTTCCTGAACGACCATTTGCAATAATGTGTTCGTGTGATGTATTTTTGCGTGCATGTGTGCGTGCGTTCGTTCGTGGAGGGGGGTGGTTGGAGGAGAGGCACTGGATAGTGTGATAATTCATTTTGTGCTGAAACTAGTGTCTGAAAATAATGCCTGGATGTCTTTTTAAGACAGATAAGAGACCTTGTACCTCCGCCTATTCTGTTAGAAGAAATCCCCCTAATCATAATGTGCTGTGTGTGAAAATGAAGTGTTTTTTTTTTCCATCTTTTCCTGAAAGGGCAAATTTATGAGATAACACCTTCACAGCAGCAAAATAATGTCTTTAAATTATGCTTTTAAGATTTTAACAGGTTTTTAAAATTGTGTTAATGACAACTTAATTTAATGCAGCAGAGTTATCCAAAGCGTTGTTATAGAAAAATGATTAATAACATGGAAAGTGTTAGCAAGACAAAGCTTCAAAGATTTTCCAGAATAGTACAAGACAGAACAGAATGTTTTTTTTCTATTTGTTCATTTATTTTCCATTTCCGTATTTCTTTCTTCTTTAATGATTTTGAAGCTTGAAGTTACAGAGTTCTCCAAATATTTTTTTATGTACTCTGGCAAGAACATTTTATTCTTATATTTGTGGGAATAACATCTGAAGTATTATCTAAAGCCCACCCAACCCAAATACATTTTATTCAATGTCATGTTTTTTGAACTGCAAACATATTCATCAGTTAAAATGGTTTAAAAAGGTAAGGTAAAACATACGAATGAATAAATGAAGCTTTTGTGGTACTTACTTTTCTCCTTAAGAATCTCTGGCACATGGTTTTAGCCAAACAGTCTTCTCTTTGGTGTGTGGATCTTTTTGATGTTTGGAGTTTATAGTTTTATCAAAAGCCACATGGTTCAGTTCTAAACTAGGAGGCCAACTAGTGTTCAGCCAAAACACTAAACCGAAAATATGCTCTCATGACTTGAGGAATGTGTGAGAGGCAAACTTTGTGTAACTCTGAGAGAAACATAGTTCTGCTTTATGGCTAACAGATCCTTGAAAAGGAGCCGAACAGCATGAAAATACTTTACTCAGCTTACGAACGGTCAGATAAATCTGGTAAGACCATCTCCGCTCCAGCAGTTGTCAGGCAGCTGCTCAGGTTCCTGAATTTGGAGCCAGTGGCGTCTGGAATGACGTGTGTTCATCTCACACTTCTCCAGCGGAAAGCATCCAATGCATCCCTGGAGTGATGTCATTTATGAAGACTTTTATTATGTGTACAGTATGAAAGAATCCATAAACCTGGAGTCACAATAACGGTGACCTGTTTGCACGCATCATTTTTGTGAATAATGGGTATTTTATCGTTTCCAACTATAAAAAAGTAGGAAAGTATGCTAGGGTCCTTAGGATTTGATTTGGCATGTTGAGAGTAGATTGATTCTCTCCGAAACAGAGCTGCTGATGTGCAGGACCATTGTCTGTGCATTTAAAATCCTTGTCATGGTTAAGATTCCCTCGCAAATCACTTTGCATGTAGCCCATGTGAGTCTGTTGTGTTAACCCTGCTGAAAAAACAATTTGAGGTCTTTTTTAGACTGTTAGGCTTGTCTGGTTTAGGGTTTTCAGCACTTGTAAGCTGATCAGACTGTGAGACCAAACAGACCAATTTAAACCAACATCATGCATTTTTGTTTTTCAGCAGAGAATAGTCTTGTGAAGCATATCAGGGCCTTACTGAATTCTAGACAGGCTGTTTTATTACTTTATTGCATTCGATAAGTAAGCATGATGTACTTCAGTTTTTCCTATACCAACATGTAAAAATTATGCGGTGTGACTACAGCTTATTACATGGGAAGACCTGACACTAGACAAATTATTAAAGTTGTGCATCCCTAAAAAAACGTCTGTATGGTTTCCTGTAGGTTTATATGACTAACTGATACATATGAAAAGTTTCAAGTATGTTTTTTAAAGGATGCCACACAAGCCTCTGAGGAATGTTGTGATAAGGGCCAGAGCAGCTGGTGCTGTCTCTATCAAAGAGCAAACACGAGCTGGCTAAAAACGTAGCCGCATTACATTACAAGAAAAATGAATATTCATACATTCTTCAATCAAGAATTTAGTCAATTTATTTATTTTTTTATTTTGATTTGTAAAGTAATTAATTTGAAACATATAGTAATAACAATTTAAAGTTATAAATATTATAAAATGTTTTAAAAAAATATATAAAACTATAATACTAACTCTATAATATTTATTACATAATAATACACATAAAATAAGTTTTTTTTTTCCTATATTTTTTTTCTCTAAAAAGTATGAGCAGGAATCTCCAATACAGTGTTCAAGTATAATATATTTTATAGATTATTATTCTCTCTTTAGTACAGCATTTCAGTAGTTTTCCTATTTCTGTTTTCTATATCTATATTTTAATAAAAAAGCGTTTTTTTTTTAATATAAAGTAAACATAGCACAAGCATTCTGTTCTATTGAGTCATGTCGCGTGACGATGGTGATTTATGTCAGTCACAACCTTGTTTCTCTATTTGTGCCCAGCTCAGCCTGTAAAGCAGGCAACGGTGAAGTGGAGAAGAAGGACAGCTTGTCTGCCCATGGGCTGGCAGCTCCAGAATGCGAACGGCACATTTACAAGAGTGTCCTGGAGGGCGGCGACATCCCACTGCAGGGCCTGAGAGCGCTTAACAAGCGCCACCCCAGCACTTCTTCTAAAGGTAGGCTTCCAGGCTGCTTTTATTTTGTTTCTTTAGATATTCAAATCTTATTCAGGTTTGAAATGAGTTTTATTTAAGGATTTATAATCAAAATCTTACTGCGCAATTGTAAAACGGCCAATCAATTAGTTGCTCGTTGAGCCTCTATTCATCAGCATTTTCCACATTCCTTCCTTCCTTCACAATACCACACAAATAACACAGCTCATTTGTCTTTCTGTGTTTTTTAAAGCTGGCCATTTTTCACAGTTGAAACATAACAGATGTCCAGTTTGACCTTTAGTCATTCTCTCTACACTGGCCTGTTGGACAGAATGAGCTCATGAGGTTCGGCACAGTTGGGTGTCCAACTGCTTTAGAAGTGGGCCTTGGTGTGGACAGAGAGGAAAGGGGATGGATGTAGAGATTAATGGGCGGATTTGATGGTAGACACTCACCCTGCCGAGGAGATAAACATGCCGCATGATCAGGGGTGGTCAGGTATGAGGGGTCAGCTGTCAGAAGGAGGTCATGAATGGAATGCTAGCACATTTGCCCCGGAGGATGGGCCGTTCGGGGCGGCAGGGGGCGAAAAGGGTTGAAGATGATGACTGTATCCGTTAATAGTTAACATGACCCACATGTTTAGACAGGGCTTTGTTGATCACTGTGTGAAGATCTTTTATTAACTCTTGTTTCTCTCTGCTTTGGATTTCTAAGACACACTTCTGAACATACAATGCAATCTTGTTGATGAGTCTAAGAAATATGTTTCTAATTCATAACTAAAACAACTATTGAGCTGTGGTGGTAATCCAAATGATGTAAGTTTCAATCAGGCTTGCAACGTTTCCCTGTTTCCTCATACTAGTACTGTAATTCCTCTCTGTTCCCGCTGGATTTTTGGCAATGTACTGTAAATATCTATTAACATTCTGACTGTAATTCCTGTGGAGAGCAGTTGGTAACATCACAGAACACTTGAGGTTTCTTTGGTGAGAAATCACAAGATTTGTGGAGCACTCAAGTAGTGCTTACATGAGTTTAGGACCACATTGCGAGTAAATGCGGTTTGGGGAGCCTGTGATAGGTCAAAGAGAAAATCATATTGGCACTTTTGAACAAACCTTGACAAGGGGAAACAAATGATGACTGAGGAACATTCTGGACGTCAGAACAGAAGTAGAGTAAATGCTAAATAAACAGGTACCCTGCATTTTTGTATATGACAGTTTTTAAACATAAAAGAGTTATTTATGTAATGTAAACTCTGATACACTAGAGCCTTTTTCTTTTAATATTTTGGTTCCAGTCAGGAGAATTTCATGGATTTAGAGTTTAGAAAAATCCTAGATGGATCTCATTATCCAATTGTGACATTATCACTTTTGTCTATCAGGATGTCCTACCATTTGCTAGGTTAGGGTATAGTTTAGAGTTTGGGGTTAGTATTTGTTTCAGTGTTGTGTAGACAGTCAGCTCTGTGTTTGACATGATTGTTAAATTCTTTTTCTTTTTTTGCAGTTGGTTTGGGAAAAAAATGACTCTCAGACTTTTACGTAATTAAATTCAGACTAGAACCCTTTTGAAAGCTCTACAGACAAAATAATCTTTGTTTGGAATGTTTATTTAGAAATTGATGTGACATTTCTTTCATTATTTGCCAGTTGTGTGGTACTATTGTTGTGTCTCTGCTTGTTATGAGTATAATCTAATTCACTGTTTGTTCTGTTGCCCTGCATGCCTGCCAGTGGATTATAAAGGTGGGAATGGCTGTATGATTTCGCCCTGCTCTTCTGTAAATACTCACTCAGTTCTTGCCACTAATGCACTAGCTTCTCAATATAAGACTAAAAAGTCCTTGTCAGCTGCCAAAGCCTGCATCCCTCAAATCCTTCCCTCAAAGTTTAAACCCAAGCTATCGCCCTCTACCGATGAAAGCCTGGAAAGACGGATCGAGCCGACACAACAGCGGCCTAAAGCACACAGCTGCGAGGATCTACATCACGAATCTTGTGGCTCACACGATGGAGATACGACAGACGCCGATCACAGGTTAAATTCTCCTTGCAAGGGCAACTTGCAAAAAAATGGACCTGTTGTGGGATCTGTGAGGAGCACAGCCGAGTTCTCCACCCTCTATAGGAACATGCACAACATTCAGAGGCCAAGCTCCCTGGGCTCCAGCCCCCACGGTAGTGTCCGTTGCCTGGCCTCCTTTTTTGAGAAGCCAGGGGACGACATTACCCTGGGGAGGACTGAGATCATCCCCCGTGATGCTGTCACGTTTCGGGTGATGGAGTTTGAGCGTATCATTCAGCGTTCGAACTCTGCGCCCACTCGCTCTGCCTCCATGCCTATACTCCCTAGTAACCCAAGTCCGCCCCATAGCCCTGCACCGACCTGCTTCCTCCAGTCCGCCATGTCAGCTGAGACTCTTGTCATCCCAGGGCCTGAGGACTGTCCAGAAGCCCAGACCCCCAGAGAGGAAGCTTGTATATCAGACGAGTGCCCGAACACCCCAAGAACTGACTTCCCTTTGGATCTAAATGAACCAGAAGAGAAAAACAGTTGCAGTCATGATCCAGCCAAAGAGACGCCCTCAGAACACACAGGTCACCATCACCATGATCACTTCCCCTTCCACACCAAACAAAGCAAGTGTAAAGGCACCTGCCCGGCTTCCTACACACGTTTCACCACAATCCTCAGGCATGAGCGCCAACAGGCCAACACGCAGCAGGAGAAGAAGTGCACTCCCCCCAGGAACTTGCTTCTGATGGGCCCAGCGCCTTTCTCCTTACGCAGGTCTCTACACAGTCAACAGGCCAAAAAGACTTGCGCTCTTTCTGCCATGAAGCCTGTGACTGGAGATGTCATCTCAGCCAAGCTGAAGCCTTTGATCCCCCAGCGCCTGTCCTCTTTGGAGGTGCTGGAGAGACTCAGTAATGGAGACAGCTCTCCCTGTGAGGGGTGCAACTCGGATGACCTCATGGATGTGGAGGGCTCAGAAGCCAGTAAAGATCACTCTGAAGGTGGCTATATTGAGAGTGTCATGAGTGTCAGATTGTCCACACTCATGTTCGGGCATGATAATGTCTGTGATCACTCATCTTCCTCCAGCCTTTCTTTCTCCTGTCTGCTATCACCGAGTGACTTTACTTTTTCCATTACTGCCGTGTGCTGACTTTGTGTGGTTTGTGACCAGATTGGCATATTATCCATTTCTGTTGAGTAGTGTAAAAGTGTGTCATGTCACTTTTTTTTTTATTCTCAGACTTCTACTTTTTTAATTTCCATTTAACATACAACCCAGAATTAGCAAAAAGCCAAGACCAGACTTAAAAAAAAGAGCTTCCAAACCCCAGAGAACACAACAGTGACTTTTTTTCTTGTCTTGTTTCCAGACTAGTTATTCTAAAGGTATTTCAAAACATTGTTCAATAAAGTTTAAGCTTTTTTTTATTATTATTTTAAGCAAAAATGTATTGTAAATTCAGACAAATTGAGACGAAGTTGTTTTGTGAGGAAACGATCTTTGCATCCCATGAAACACTGAGAATTATGTAATCAAATCATAAACAGTAGTATAATAAAAAAAACTGACTTATAGTCATAACATTTCATTCATTAGTTAACATTAACTTTAGTTACTATAAACTAATTAACTAATTAATAAAATAATTAATTAACAGTACTTCTACAGCATTTATAAATCTTCAGTAATGTTCATTTTAACATTTACAAATGCATTATTACAATGAAAATGTGTGCTTGTTAGCATTATTTGAATTAACATGAACAATGAACAACTTTATTGTCATTAACTAACATTAACAAAGATTAATTAATGCTGCAATAAATATATTGTTTGTTCATGTTAGTTAATACATTAACTAATGTTAACAAAGGACACCTTATTGTAAAGTGTCTCTATATGCCCCCCATTTTTAGAAGTTACAGAATACTTATGTCTAAACTGAGAGGAATTTTGGCACGGATTCACCCACTTGTCATTTTGCTTCTTGTCAGCTTGACAAAATATTCTCAGACCTCCCATGTTATTTTTTATGCAGGATGTACAGTAAACAAGCATTTAACAGTGTTTCCTAACACTGTTTTTATCGTACTGCAAAGCCTTGTAAATTACAGCTTTGTAGGTTTGATCTTAAATAAAGAAGTAATATTCCACAAAATAGTTTAACCCTAGCAGGAGTCTGTTTTCACTCCGTTTAAGGGTCTGGACACCTTTATTTTTAACTTGTTTATAACTACATGTTTGTGTCTTTAAGTTTTGATTTTTTTTTCTGAATGTTATGTATTTTTACCATACTTTTTTGCATGCATCCTTTTATGTTGATAAACCATGGCTTACGCTTATCCTGCAGATCTCAAAACACATACATTAATAAGCAACTGTCATTTGAAACTGTAAGATGTGTAAGCCATTCTATGTTCATGTAATTTAGATTATGGATTTTATTTACCTTCTTTTGTTGTATTTGTGAGAGTGTCTATATCATGCGCATTGACTCTTTCAAAGCTCTGTATAAATGGGCATTTCAGGAATGTAAAGCATTGTGCAATGCTTGAGCCAAGATAGATTTGAATCATGGGACTTACTCTTTGTGTAATTTTGCTTTTTATGGCAACAGAAAGTGACTCCTGTGTTTCTTCAAACAGAATCCGATTCCTCACATCCATTAAGCCAAGGAGATCATGGAGAAAACGCAGACGAGGCAGTCCGGAAACGCTACGGAGATAAAGAGGTGCCATTTGTTTTGACATTATCTTCCCACCACAAACAAATCTTTTTTTTTTTAATCAGCATGTTTATGTTTTTTTCATGAACAACGTGTAAACATCCTCAAAAAAAGATAATTTTGTTTGTGCAAGAACATTCCTAATACGACTTGTTTTTAATGAGTATGTCTTTAAATTAAGCAGAATTCTCTGCCCCAATGACAAAGTTACGATGTTCGATCATAAAACAGTTGCAAGAGAAATATTCTAGAAAACATCTTATTTGACACAGTTTTATAAATCTCTCTTGTAATAATGATGGACATGTGGATTTTAAAGCATGTGTTATGGAGGTTTCATTTATGGAGGCTGCTATGCAGTATGGTAAATTTATAATAGGCATAAAATCTGTGAATTAAATGCTTGTTTCTTTTTAAAGAAAATTCTGGAAGAGCAGAGACGGTTAAAGCGAGAGCAGGAAGAGGCAGATACAGCTGCTCGGAGACATGCTGGGCTGGTTGTGACTCATCAACAGTTCATTACTAATGACCGCTTCGGTGACCTGTTGGTTATTAATGAGAAAGAGAAGAGAAAAACCATAGAGGTGACATATCTTCTGTTTTATACTTTAAAGTGTATTATTGTTGAATGCTTTCTGGCTTTTTATGTAACAAAGAAAGTTGCTGTACTGGATACTGTGAAATAATGCTAATGCTCTGTTGTTGTCAGCAGAGGACTCCTGCTCTGGCTCGATTTGACTTCAGAGCAGAAAGTTTGAAGTAAGTGTCTCACAATTCATATTCACAATTCACAATTCATGTTAATAAGACCAGAATAAGTGTTTGTTAATAACAGCATGTCAAATTTAGAATGCTACATTACAAATATAACCAGAGTTTCCTTTCACTTTATCAGGGAACTACCATTTCAAAAGGGAGATATTGTATACATCTACCGGCAGGTTGATCAGAACTGGTTTGAGGGAGAGCATCATGGGAGAGTTGGGATTTTTCCGCGTAGCTACGTTGAGGTACATTTTCTTAGTATTATTTTTTATTTATAGAGTTTCTGAGTATGCAGTAACTTCTTGACTGTTATGCTGTTCCTCCAGATCTTGCCCCCTACAGAAAAGGCTCAGCCTAAGAAGTGTGCTCCGGTCCAGGTGTTGGAGTATGGAGAAGCTATTGCTCGATTCAATTTCACTGGTGACACTGCTGTTGAAATGTCTTTCAGAAAGGTATTGAACCTTAACCAGATGTAGTGTACCACTACTGATATGCGACCAATGAGAACAAGAGAGATTGTTATATGTATATGGTTAGTTTAGAAAACTACCTCTAGCAGTAATTCTTCAACGTCATGCATTCTATTATTATTTTCCAAGCTGAATGTGGAGCAAAACACACTTAAAGTGTGATGAAACAAGATGAGCTGAAAGCTTTCAGAAACATTTTGTGGAAGAGAAAAGGTAAAAATAAAGATAAAGAATTTTTTTTCAAAAAACAGACAGCAGTGACTAAGAAATTCAGCAAGAAGGTGATTATATATGAATCGATGTTGACCCATATAATATATTGTTTGATATTGCTACAAATATAGGCGTGTGACTCATGACTGGTTTTGTGGTCCAGGGTCACATATAAATTAGGGCTGTCAAAAATAACTCGTTAACGACGTTAATTATTTTTTGTCGTTAATTACGTTAATTTTTTTAACGCATTTCACGCATGCGCAGTGTGACAAATTATTTGGAGTAACTGCACTTTGCATCAGTGACACGTGGGTACTGAAGTC
>JAUMHQ010000070.1:10354326-10381122 GCA_032361165.1 Enteromius paludinosus
TCTCTCTCTCTCTCTCTCTCTCTCTCTCTCTCTCTCTCTCTCTCTCTCTCTCTCTCTATATATCTATATATATATATCTATATATATATCTATTTACATTTACATTGAAAGTTTACATTTTAAAGCTTATAAAATACTATTATGATTACGTTTGTAACATTATACATCTTTATACATTATACATCTCATTATACATACTATTTTAATTAAATGGTGTTCTTTTTTTGAATCACAAAATGATTTCTGAATGATTTCTGAATGATCGTGTGACACTAAAGAGTCATAATAATGCAGGAATAATATAATTATTGTTATATAAATATTATGTAAATATATAAATAAGTTATATAAATATAAATTAAAAAATATATCAAAATAAATATAAAAATATAGTTTTTTCAAACGGTAGTATGTCACAACATTAATGTTTTACTGTATTTTTGATCAAATACATTTTCGGTGAGAGAGGATTAGGTCTCTAACAAATTGTTTTATACACCACAAACCATTGGTTGTTTGAGTACTATTTTTCTTTTTCTCTGTAGTGGTCCTCAAAAGACCAGACACGTCCAGCGCTGTTTACAAGTAGCCCGAGGAGAAATAAAATGAGTTAATCTTAATTGATCATGGAGAGCTCCCTCAGTAGAATAGGCAAACTGTAATAACTGCTGATATTAGGCTGCCCTGTGGGTCAAAAAAGCTATTTCAATTAGTAATGTAAGGTCTTTTATATCCTCTCTTTTTTGGCCCAGAAGCTCTTATTAAACTTTCATTTACAAGGTAGCTCACAGTGGAAATTATTGTTGATGACAAAGGGTTTGGGCTTGTCAGGGTACTGCAGACTCACTATTTAACCCTGCTGGCTGCATGGACTCTTATGGCCAGGGGCAGTGCCATTATATGCTCTGGCCTTCACCATCATAAGCCTAATTTAGATGCACTGTGCCAAACATTGCCTTAACACATTTTGCCTTAATGCTGACCTTTATGAATCATAATATTTTAATGAACAGTAACGAACAGCTGTGTGCCCACCACTTGCACATTCTATTGCTCAATATAGGCCTACTTTAGAAATTCTACTGTAATTATATGCAAACCAGTGGGACTAGTGCCTTTGACTGCCACAGGATCTTGCCTGAAAATCTTGAAACCAAGGTTTTGCAAAAGTAGAATTGATATTAATAGATAAACAGCACTTGATTTCTAGTCAAAAGTAAAACAATTAGCTGAAAATGCTTACCCTCTCAAGCCTTCCAAAATGTAGTTGGTTGTTTCTTCTTCAGAACAGATTTGGAAAATTGAAAAGCACATCACCTGCTCTACAACAAATGGGTGCCGTCAGAATGAGAGTCCAAACATCACAATAATCCAAAAGTAATTCCAGACTGTAAAAGTGTAAATCAACAAATATTAAGCTAAAATCTGTGTGTTTGTAATATACGCGTTATTATTATAATTATGAGTTTTAACCATTGCTTCTGGCCAAAGTAAATAGAACCTGAAAACTGCATTTAAAATCCATTTATTTTAAATAAATCTTTGCAGTGTCCGTCATTAGTTTCACATTAATTATTGTTAATTATTTTTAGTTACTGGAATGTTAATATTATGTGGCGGAATTGTCCCTGTATAGTTCGATTACTCATATTTGATGCAAGAACAGTATTTTAAATTGTGAAAAAAAGTGCCTTCAATTTGTTTGTGACTAAACTGTTAATATAAATAATAAATAATATATTTAGCGTTTTGTGTCATTAGCTATTTAACATAAAAAAATATATAAATATACTTATAGGAGTTTAACTGCATTATGGTCCATTAAGGCTATTTAATGTTTCCTAACCTCAGTCTATGATTTTCATTGGCAACACAGTTTTGTACAACAGTATGTACTACAGACTGGGACAGTCCGTACCAGCCTATGCTGTTTATAGCATCGTCTCAATAGCTTTCTCCGCTTGTCAGGGTAGAATGGATTGCTTTGTGTGAAACAGAGAGCTTGTAAAAATAAATAAATACATAAATCTCAAGCGAAGAAGCAGGAGGTTGATGTGACACAAGGGCCTGAGATGCCATGTGAACCCTTAGTCCTCAAATTGAGCAAAACTTACAGTAATATCCCATTACCCCATTTCCTCCCCTCTCCTGATTTCTCTCTCAATAGTGCTGGTTAATAATTCACACTGTGGGCTATTGCATTTCCACAATCGGAGACTCTGCTAAAATACCAAAGCTAGTGTCCCTGAGCTGATTGCATTCGCTCAAACTTTTTGATACATGGCAAAAAAGTGCTTCATTAAAGTGCAACTCAGAACTTTGAAAAAGTTGCACACTGCTAAACGTTATTTTTCATAGTTGTTATGGAACTTGCTCTGAGGTGTAAAGTCAATGTACTTTAGCTCTACTTATTTTGACGATGTAATAGAGATTCATTATTCCTAACACATGGTGCTGTTACAGCCTTGCAATTCATCTTGTATTTTCCCTGCATTCAAAAAAAATAAAAAGACTAATTATCCTTCAGTGTTTGATGTGCCATCAATCTAGAATGGATGACTAAATCTTCTGAATGTTGTTTGTTTTTTAAGAAAAAGAAATTATTGCCAGAAAACCAGATTTAATGTTTGACATGACAGATGTTTTTTTTATGTTCCTTTAAAATTTTTTTATGACAGTTAATATTTGTAAAATGCATCACTTGTTTCTAATTAAACACAGTCCAATGTAGTGTTAATGCAACAGCAGGAAACAAAAACAAATTACAAACAACAATTCTGTGCTGGCCAGAATTTGTTTTTTGTGCTTTCAATTATTGGCTGCCCACAGAATAAAACTACTGAATGTTAAGTGACAATTAAAAACTAAAATGATCAGTTTTCCATTCAAATTTGAGAAATTTACATGTGTTGTGAGTTGCTGCTCATTAAATGTAAAATCTGGGACTTGAAACAAAACCAACTGAGAAGCACTGGCCTGATCTACCTGATCCTGTTGTGTTATTTTTGGCCACTAGAGTGCTGCAGAAAGCCATTCTTACTAGTTTAATACATGATGCAACAGAATAAATTATGGCAAGCTATAAAGTGTAACTACAGAGGCTGCTCTAGTTGTTTATTTTTTTTCTTGACCAGATGCCTCAGAAGTTTAATATAGCTGCAATTTATTTATTTCTAAAGTGGTTGGTATAAATACAAATATGGTAAATGGTAATATGGACTGATTGAGTGATGTTGGATAACTGGAACAAATACCATTTATTTCTCTCACTAATATGAAAATAAAAACTTCAAACATCAAACAGGCAGATATATATATATATATATATATATATATATATATATATATAAAAAAAGAAAACACAAATTAAGTGAGAGACTGCAAGATTGCAATCTTTTGATTGTAGAGATGAGACAAAAGAAGTGTATATCATAGCAACGGATAGCTTTCGCCTTTCAGAAGGATTTCATTATGTTGAGTGGTGAGGGATGTATAGAAGTTGTTGATCCTCCACAAACCCTTATTTCTTTTCTCTTAATCCCTTCCCATTCACCCCCTCAGAAATCAATATAGAAACCCCAAATCCATTTGATTATCCTATTGCCAAACTGATTCCGACCAGAGTGTTGGAGCGTAAAATGCAACATGGACCTTTCAGCTAAACCTAAATCGGAAGTCACTCAGGAAATAAATTAAGATGTTCTAAAGTAAGAACCCAAAGGGTCTGTAAGTATGTATTTTTAAATCATTTTAAATTAAAGTAATAGTTATAAATGTAGTGAAGTTAGTATTATTAGTCAGAAATAAAAATGGGTGAATCAATATTTTAATAGTCAACTTTCTAGTTTTATTTTTCTGTTTTATTAAATTCTAGTAAACATTGAAAGCAAACCAGCTTTGTATACTGTGAATACCTTGTTTTGGGATGTATTACACTTTAAGAAATGTTTGCATACTGCATATAAAAGGGTTTTATCAAATGCAGTAGCACGCTTTCTATTTTTGTGTGCTCTTGTTTTCATAACCCTCTGTTTATATTATAGAATATTCTGGATAAAACGGTATTCACGTGAGACTTTTTGATGTTTTACTTTTTGATTACTTGTGCCAAATGCTTTTTCATTTGTAGCATTACCATGCAACACTCTGTCTGTGTGGACCAGTATTCTGTAATTATGTTCATAGTTCACAGGCAGACAGTAAATATGACACTTGGGGTGCAGATGTTTGCCAACAGCACTGTAATCCATTCAGTTATTAATTAGGCAAGCTGGTCCTGTCCCTCTTCCTCCTTTCACTGCCTCTCTCTCTCTCTCTCTCTCTGTGTCTTCTCTCCCCTTCTCCTCTGTGGCTATCTTTCCTTCCCCCTCATATGTGCTTAGCTGCTTGGCTAAGTGTTAGTGTGTGTGTTTGCGAGTGTTTGCACTATCTGTGACTGTCTGTCACAACAGCTTAATCCATCTTGGCAAACTGAGGCAAATGGGAAATCCACTGATTAGTATTCATGGCCGTTACCAAATTTCCCTTCCAACTCCGCTGTCTGCGGTGGAAAACTTATGTTAGTCCTGAATATCGGTTATTGCACCATTCCAATTTACAAAATAATTTTACTACTATATTGTAACTGTTGTTTCCAGCTATAAAGTCCTTTATCCTTAATATTGCTTTCTCCAGTGAAAAAAATCATATTGTATAAATCAGGAGAGAAATATGCACAGTTAAAAGTATAAAACAGTTTAAAATATTTCCAAACAGCCATTATGATGTGAGAGGACAACTAGGGATAAATGTTTTTCACTCGAGGAAGCGATACTGTGGATGTTTGACTTATAGGTTGGTATTTTGGCTAGACGTGATGGTTTAAAGCTAAAATGCCTTAGAAAGCATACAGCTGTTCACATTACAAGGAACATTAACTGATGGACTGGAGTTGTATGAGTTACTTATTATTGGACTCTCTTTCTGAGGGAGAAACAAACTCATCTACATCTTGATCTGAGGTTGATTTAAAAAAAAATAAAAAATCTGATACTGAACCTGATATCTGAAACTATTCCTTTAAAGCTGTTAAATATGAAAAACGACTCATACCATTTTTTTCGTTATATGTGCTCAATAATACTGTTACAAAAAGACATTGTTGTGTGATGTCTTTTCAAAGCGAATATGCAAAGGAAATTCAACGTTGCTTATCAAAGAGTGAAAGAGTGCAAAGCCATAGATTTGCACAGAATACTATGTGTTCAGAACCATGGACAGGGTTCACAGATCAGCAGCGCGATCTCACAATGTCCCTTGTTCAATCCCATAGACAATATCTGACATTTGCATGCAGTTTGCGCTCAATCTCCAATCCAGATATAGATGGGCGGAGTGAGAGTACAGACTCGAAGGTTTTACATGAGGGACTCGAGGAGATGGGTACGCTGCACTGATATCTTCCACGTTATGCGCGAAAACCACACGATCCCTCCCCGATATTACGCAGTCTATTTAAACGCAACATCCACACACCCATTCCATCACTCACCACTTTGGTCGTCTCACCTGCACTCGCGGTGTTCAGGAGAGGAATCCAGTGATGGATCAGGACAAGTACCTGCCAGAGCTCGTTGCTGAGAAGGAGAGCTTGGACCCGTCGTTCGTCCACGCGATGCGCCTTCTCGCTGAAGGTAAACTATGATCTTTTTTGTTTCTGCAATCATTTTTAGCCTCTTATCTGTTTGGCGTGGCGTCGCTGCTGTGCATTGTTTATGCCGATATCGCGAATGCTATATTCACTGCTCGTGTCTCATCCCCAGAAATGAATATTTGTTCTTGAAACATTTAAGAATGAATCATGAGGGTCAGGTGTTACCGTCTATTATTATTTCGAGTGATCATTTATTTAGTAGGGAATTTTTCCCAGGCGGGCTTAATCTGTATAAATAATTTTGGTAGTCTATGTGAGCTTGTCTTTTCCAGTTATTGGGAGTGTGCTCAACTTCGTTTTCATACAGCGCTCAAGTGAGCTTTCAATCAACACAACATGTCACCGGTGAGCGGAATACAAAAAAGACATTAGAAGCAGCATAAACTACTATAATAAAAAAAAATTGGTGGCTGTTTATCAGTTCTTCCAAAAAAGTTCACGTGCTTCAACGACGTCGCTTACTATAAGCACAGAAACGAGGCTATTTCGAGTTACTGAATCCGGCAATACGGCATTCATATGGTGAGACCCATGTAGCCTATTAATACTGATTCTTTATGCATACGATCTACTAAATTCAAATGTTACACTAAGCCTAAATCGCATTCTTTTTCATTTAATAACCTGTAGGTTGTGACAATTATATAATAACTTAAGGGGAAGTTAGGTATTTCAAAGCTATTTTGGCTTTTTCTAAAGAAATAAAATGTAAAATCGTTACATATAAAAGTAATTTCATTGCATAATCTATGTTTGCCTCGCGAATTCATTGATTTAGTATCGCATTTTTATCTAAAATATTGTTTACACAAAACGATATAGGTTATTTATTACATAGCTACAAGTCAAGCACTTGCCTTCTGCACAGCCCAAATCTGATGGCATTGGGAAACTGGCAGAAGCTTTCTGTTGTTATGGTTACCTTCTTTTTCTGTGAATTAATTTTATTATTTTGTTGTATTTGACTATATGATTAAATTTAATCAAACTTTGTTGACTAAAACCACATTTGCCATTTAAACTTGTATATGAAAAAGAATGACTTACAGGCTTTAGCCTATATATGCCGCTATATCTCTATTGATTTATTGTTCAGCACACTGATCATAAATATTTCATTGCCTACCCAAGTGTTCACTTGTTTGAGGTCATAAGGACAGCCTAACATGGTAGCATTACATATGATGTGAATGTATTATAGTTGGGACAAGATAAAAGCAGTCCTTGACAACTGATCAGATAGTAAGCAGAGTAATTAAGAGGCAATTACGGCTATTACGAAGTACTCACACTGGCTCAGATTATCTCAAGTGCAGGGGAGCACAGTGGGGTGTGTGCTGTTGAATAAGCATGCGTATAATTATATTACAACAGTTGTAACTGGACCAGGTTATCAAAAAATTGAACATTTAATTTGCATTAAAACACAAGTTACTGTTGAAGCTGTTTGTTTCATAGAAGTGTTCTGAATGCCTGCATCTGGTTACATACAGCTCATGTCATCTCATGTGTTGTATTTATTTACGGTGGTTAGATTCATTTTCAACGATAGAAGCAAACAAACAAAACGTTCCGCAAGCTCATGACAAATATAAAAATGTTTCAAGTGTTTTGAAGTAAATAGGCCAGGAATTCCATCGTAAAGAACGGAGAATCTGAGAGAATGTTTCAGGTTCTGAAGAATTGGATCCTAAAACATGCTGTGCTTTTTCAAAAGAGAAAGTGTTACCAGGGTCGGTAACAAACGTGTGTGGTAAAAACCGCTTTATGTGCCCCAAAATAATTAGTCATAATCTTAAAACCAAATCAAGATAACCCAGCTCTCCACAAAAGGGATAATAAGTCATTTGTATGCTATCTTTCAAATAAACTAAATTCGCCACGGCTGTGGAAGTCTAGCTTATATTACCATTTTTCAGTCTGAATATTTTGCCTCTGCAAAAAAAAAGGCTTATTGAACTGGAATTAATGGTAATTAGTGGCAGTATTCTTACTTTCCTGTGGGTCATTTTTAGTCTAAGTAGACATCTACTGTCTTAAAAGACTTCATCTTTAGTGCTTTCCCCAAGACGTGTAGAACAAAGTTTGCGTTTTATGTTTACATTTTAGTTTTATATTAAATTTATTCATAAATAATGAAAGAAATACAAAAATTTTAAACTTAATCAGCTCTCACCTTGGTAGCACATTATGAAGAATGTATCAAAAATTTTAAAAGCAAACCTTTTGGTTCGTTAAATTTCATGCTGAGCCACTGGTAACCTGCCGGTGTTTATTTACCCAAGCAAATATTTTATTTGTTTCAGAATGTCGTATGATAGTCAGGCCTCTTGGTACTGCATGTACCTTTAGGGCCAGTGAACAGAACATCCGATTTAAGCATGGATTGGAAACAACTCTGGCCCATGTTTAAGGAACGCTTTGATATGTGCTCTCTTGGTAAAGATTTAAGACTCTACACTGTTACGTTTGCTGTACATTGTGGGATATTAAGGGAATTTAAATCAAATTCTTTCACAGTTTCTGGGTTTAAGGAGAGTTCAGGCAAGGAGTCTCCAGCAGCTTATAGTTATTTTAGAACAAATTTTGTCACTCCCTTTAAGAGGGAAGTGATTAATATTACAACGGCGATCAATACAAGCGTAACTTATCCTAAACACTAGGCGGCCTGGAAACAACCGACGACTAAGCACTTCAGCTAATGGCCCATGCCTGCTGTGTAACTCTAATGTCTAGACCTCTCTGAAACTACACACTTGCACTGTGAAAGAACTTGCACAAATTATTAGAATTGCTAATTTTAGGAGTGATGCTTGTCATGACATTTTAATGGAGCAAAGCAATGGCCAGAGGATCATTTATCTTGGTTTTTCTTTTGTTCTTTTTTTTTTTTCTCAGAGCCATACAAAGATGGTTTTTGATAATCCGCTCAACGTTTGGCTTTTCCAAGAGATCATTTGTACAAGTTCATGAAGTATCATGAGTGCAGTTGAACTTCTATACAAATGTAATAGAAATAAATACTAAATGTCCATACAGGATATGACATATATTGTCATATAAAAGTAAAAACGTGTATGAAACGTGTATGAAACCTATTAGAAATTGGAACAATTTAATATCTAGCCCATACAAATATGTTTATGCATGCATGACCATCCTAAAACCCATCAATATATGTTGATATTAAATAAATGATGTAATACAAGTTTAATATAATGTTAAATTAACTATAAGAATAGACATATATTTAAAACACACACACATATAAATATATATAGGTATGTAAAATAAAGTTGCATATATAAGTGAAATATATATTGTTGACATATAAAGTTGCTAAATATAGTGCCATATCAAAAATATTCTAAACATATGTGCATATAGTATATGCATATATAAATGGAAAGATAGGGGAAGTTTGGCTGAAGGAGACTGTTTAAAGTTTATTAATCTTCTCCGTCCAGATGCTTTGATTTTCAGGTGAGACAGTCCACTTCAGAGAACCACCAACCTGGAATAAGCTGTTCCTCATGGGGGAGCAAAGAGGATGCTTCACATTCCAGTCTGTCATTTTGATCTTGTAAAGCACATTGCTGAATTGCTTTTATAGAGGTGACTTGATGCAAACTACTTACTTTAGAAAAGGACAGACTGCTACTGCTTCCACTTTTGAGGCTATTTTTCTAAAATGAGCCTTCTTTGCCTCATAGGGACAAAAAGTAAGGCAGCAAAAAAAATCTGCTTAGCAACAACATTTTTGAAATGGAGATTACAAGGTGGTGTTAAAAGATGAGGCAGGATTTTGCTGAAATATTTTCCCAGATGAACTGAGATGAAAACAAAGCATTTAATTTTAAGTGCTCTTATCTGATTAAAACAGCAGGTCATTCATTTCTGGACCGATGTTTCAGGTAAACAATGTCTTGAATGAAAAAGCGGCAAATTTTTTTATTTTTTTTTAGTCAGAGAATTTAGTAATATTAGATTTTGCTTTTACAGTACATCTATTAAATCACACTTAACTGTAATGATTAATTTATGGTTCAAACAATAGAAATATATGACCTCTCAAGGATTGCTGTGCCTGATGGGAAAATTCTGCACTACAACCTTAATTACATAGAACAACGTGAGTGTCATATTTCAGTAATAAATCACTCCTCACTATTCTAACCAAGGATGTAATATCTGGAGAAATGTCCAATAAATCTCAATGGCAGTTGCTAGGTTGACACAACACTTAGTACAGTAGCAGTGTTTGGGCATGTTATTGTAAAATGCGTTACTTAAAAATGCCCTCAATTTTAAATGTTAAATTAAGGATATGAACACTGAATAGAATAAATGATTATTATAAAACACTGTACATTAATCTAAACTATTTATCTGTAAGACAAAGAGATGGCGATTTGTGCACCTTCGCACTAGAGCAGGTGCTCAAGTCTGCCCTTGGCGACCGACTGTCCTGCAAAGTTCAGCTCCAACTCTAATCAAACACACCTGAAGCAACTAATAAAAGGTCTTCAGGATCGCTTAAAAATAAAAGGCAGGTGTGTTTGATTAGAGTTGGAGCGGAACTTTGCAGGACAATCGATCGCCAGGAGCAGGTTTGGACACCCCTGCACTAGAGTTTATGTATGTCAAATACAGCTACACTGCTAACTGCAAATTAAAATTTTAATAATATTATAAAGAATTATGGTAACACTGCATTTTATTGTGAAATTAATTTTTTCTCAAAAAGGATGCACACACCATGCCCTCAAAAATGTATATGCTAATAAGACTACTAAAATAAAACAATACATTTGGGGTTCAGTAAATTGTCTCATTTTGTGAGAATACATTTTTTTTTTTTTTTCAATGTCTGTCAATTGCGAAAAATACTTTTATTACCAGATAGTATAGTTGCAGCATTTTCCCAGCAGGGGCTAATGGGACCTTGCTAACCAACAGTTTGTAAACCATTATTTGCTTCTAAGAGACATTGCTTTAAATTACACATTGCGCGTAATAATAATGTTTGCAGTCCAGGGGCCTGTTCCATAAACCAAGATTAGAGTATAAGCCAGGCTGATTTCAGTTAGTCTGACTTATTGCCAGTTAATTTGTATTAAAATAAGTCAGACTATCTAATAAAAGCCTGGCTTATTTGGTAAACTTGCTTTATGGAACAGGCCCCAGGTTAGTTATGTCTAAGCTTTAATACACACATCTTTTAGATTCTACACAGGTGATATGCTTCCAGATGTCTTAAATTAGTGCTAATGAATGCAGTTGATCAAATGTGTGATCTAGCAGTCACCTTGTCCTGACAAAACGAAATCATTAAGCCACAGAACGCGTCTCAAGATGGAATGAATGTTTAATGATATGTCTCCATTTTCATAAGCAGCCTTTTAACTTGATTTAGTTGTCCTGCGGTATAAATTTGACCTGCAGATTGCATAGTTACAGACTTTGATAGACCAACTACCGCAATCCTCCAGACATTAGTATGTAGAGTGCGAGTCATTTAAAATGGGTATGTTGATAGGATCAGCTGTTCCTAACAGCTTCCCATTTGAAAACTTATCAAGCCTCAGCTCTCTATCACGGAGTAATCATGTGCAGGCTAATAGGTTAATGCCAGCTACCTTAATATTTTGATAAATATGTTGATGTTGTTCCACAACTGAAATTGATAGATGGCTTGATAGCCTGTTCTAATAATATGGGACGTGCCAGGTCTCTTTTTTTTGTTGTTGTTGTTGTTTCGGAGGCCACAGGAAGACCTTGTTTAGCTGGGACTAGTTTAGTTTCCTTCCATATTAGGCTTACTGATGGAACAAATGACTCCAAGCCACCAGTCAACTGTATATTTCCCCCGGCTTCATGAATCTTTAGCATGTTGCCTTCCTTGAGTTAGTGTCTGTGAAAAATGAAAAATGATGCCTTCAGTATATTTAGGTAGGAAGGCCTCAAGGAACATCTGAATCTAACATTCGCATAACTGTGCCTTTATCCAAGTTCTCATTCGTAGAAAAAAAAGAGTGGCTGAAGATATTTCATTTTATTTTATTTTTTTCTTTGCCATTTTCCTTTAATGCATTTTTACGTGCCTTATGTCTCTGTACTCCGTGAGCTTCAGAGCAAACCTATGTCTATGAAAACTATAGCTATGAAGCTGGATATGTGTGATGCTAAGGTTCAATAGCATCAGTTTTTAAATTTTCCCAGCATATTAATTTTTTTTTTGAAGTCATAACATGATATTCTTCCAGTAATTGTGTGAAAAATTACACTTTATAAACCAAAACTCTGTAAATCTGTGTTAAAAGGTGCTGGAGTATTACTATCTCAAGTGTTAATTTCTTTTGGAAACTGCAGTGATATGTACTTATTGGTACGTTTTTTTAGTGTCTTGCTAAAAGTGCACCAAGGTACGTTAAAGCCATGAGACCAGGTAGTTATTATCTGTAAAGCTCTTAAAATTGCGCTTTTTTCTTTTCTTTTTCTTTTCTCACTAGCATAGCTGGCACTGGCCACTTGTGTTTGCTGTAAGATACACCGTGAACTGTGCATGCAGAGATTGTTCCTGAAACTCCAGCTGGAACAAAGAAATCCCATGTGTCTTTGTCTCTCTAGCTGGATGGCAGGTTCCTTTTCGTCTCGCTGTTGCAGCAACACCTTCTAAAAATGGGATGCCCATACACTTGCTGTGAGAGGAAGTGAGTAGCACTCCTTTGCAAGCATATTTGGTGACTTGGATGTAATACCACTCTTCGGAGAGAACGGAGGGTGGCTGACAACAAATTCGAACAGGCTTGTCCTTGTGCTCCTGGAATAATTTCCACCAACATTATACATGCAGATGTTAATATGCATTTTGGCTAAAGAACAAGATGGATACTGAATTAAGTGTGTGATTTCATTGTTTTAATGTGTCAGACAGGTGAAGCAAATGTGTGGGATCTAAAAGCTAGCTATCTCTCTGTCCCTTTGCTCTTCTCTGGGCTCATCTGTAGCATCGTGTGAAAGGAGACCGAGCGAAGCTGGAGCTGAAATCATATCGTCCTTTTAATGCATGACAGCCACACTTTCAGTTCCTTATTCATGCATAATACGAGCCCCCCGGCAAAAGTTCAATTAAAGAATCGTCTTATGATTGGGGGAGCCATTTAAAATGTAATGGAGGAAGAGATTTGCTAAAAAGCATGTCAGAATGATTTTAAGCATTTTTGTATTTTTGTCTCTCTGTTAAAGCTGTCAATAGCTGACTGAATACAGTCCAAGTGCACAGTCTGTTGAGGGCAGCCTGTAATATGGGCACACGTGTATGTTTAATAAATAAGTTTGAGGATTTTTGTTTTTGAAAGGGACAGTAAAGAAATGTTTAATGCTACAAAAGATAAATAAATGCTGTTTTTTATTTTTCCTTTTTTATCAATGAATACTGAAAATGATGGTTTTCAGAGCTATTGTACAGCAGTTACACAACCGTTTTCAACATTCATAATAGAAACATGTGTTTCCTGAGCACATAAATTAGTATATTAGTCTGGAGTAATGGCTGCTGAGAATTCAGCTTTGCCATCACAGGAAGAAATTGCATTTTAAAACATACTAAAAAGGAAATAATTTTTTGATCAAATAATGCCACAAAGTATTTTTTATTTTTTTTTGCTTGCTGGGTTTTTTAGATTCAATGTGTAAACTGGTCACTATCTCTGATATTTTTAAAACCTAATTAAATGACAATTACATTTAAATGTATTACTCCTTTGTAATACATTTACTGTCCTGATACATTTAGCGTCCCTCTAATTTTGTTATGGCACCCTTTGAAAGGTGCAAGAGCCAACTGTGCTGACATCTGTCGACCAGCTATACTTAAGACCTGAGAGTCTTCTTTCCCACTTATTAGAAGTTCAGAGAGGAGTGGTGCAGCTCACGCCTGGCTCACTTTCATTGTAATTAAGGAGGTTAAACATTAGCATGTCTTTTCCTTCACCTTAAGAAACATCTAGGAAAAATCATTATTGTTCAACTATTACAACACATTTGTTGCAGGGATATGAAGGCTTTACGTCAGCTTTAATGTCAGTGCATACGACTTCAAAAGCATCTTTTTGAAGGTCATACAATTATTTAATTTTTTTTTAGTGTAGAAGATTACTGTTTTAATGGTGCAGTGTTTTAAGATTCACAGCGTGCAAATATTACCTCTGGCTAAACTATAAAAAAAAATCTCTATATACCCACCAGGCCACTAAGGTTAATTAAGTAATGTAAATTAGGGTGATGGACGATGAAAGGTGATGTATGATGGGGAAGGAAATGAAAAGAGAAGAGGTTTCTAATAGTAATGACTTGAGCAATATTTGTTGAAATAGGCAGAAGATGGAAATATATTAATATTCAGAAACTGAAATGAGTTTCTCAAACTCATCTGAAACAAATATTATGAAGCCTATTGTAAAATCATGGTGTTGTAAAGTGACACATTCTAATATATAATAAAGTATAACATTTTAAATTGCAAAATATTACAGCAGGTGTGCATTTGTTTCATTAAAACAATGTGTGCGTGTGTTTCTCATGGACTGCAATTCAGAATTGTATCATATTTTGACCATTTCTATGTAATTTAACAATGTGTTTCTCTGTGCACCCAGATGTCTCACTTTATTTGTCAGCCGAAGTCTGCCACAAGACCTACCTTTTTTGGCAAAAGAGAAAACTTTCTCTAGTCACATACCTGCAGTGAATAACCTCTTTTTAACTTGATTTTAACCAGATTAAACAGACTGTCTGATTTCTAGAAATCTATGCAATAATTATAATAAAAATTGAACCAAAATCTAAACCTTCATCTAAAATGAATAAAGGTGGCCATTGCTCACTGAAGTATTATGAGTGGATGACAAAAAGGTTGTAAAGGAGATTGAAAAAAAATTCCCTCGGGTACTACAGGGCAACAATTCACAAGCTGACGTAGCATAAGTGCTGCCAAAAAAGAAGTTTGCATTAAATCCTTTGCCTCTGTTCCTTGGATTGAAAGTGTCCAAATTGGGTTTTATTATAGATCAAGCATATCCTTCAAAGTGGGATTTATATTATAAAATAGGAAAGTAAAATCACAGAGGGCCTTGGCAGCTGAAATTGCCTCCGCTCTCTGCTAATTTGTGTTCTGGTGGATTACAAAGCTGCTATTCCTGCAGAGTTGACTTTTCTGAATAGGAAGGGTACTGTGATTATTACCCATGATTCGCAATATTGCTAAGGCAAGAAACACAAGGCTGGTTTGAGCAATGCACAATTAGCTCAAACAAATTTTCATCTCTCACTTTTGCCAGTTGCCGTATCATGTGACTGAGTCATCACCTTTATCTGTATTTAATCATTTTAAACCTTTACCTTTGTAGCATTTTACTGTATGTGTGTATGAGTGTGTCAGGAGAAGTGCAAACCAATTTTTGGACTGATCGTTACAGATTACAAAGAAATAGTGAACACAAAGTGAGAGTGTGAAGAAAAGGGTGATTTACTTTTCTTTTTTCATAGCTGTATTATCCCAATGTGAGTGATTTTGAATACAGTTCCCGAGGACAAGCCATCAGATTGATGTTTTTAGCTGAATGTCATTTTCAGCCAAAAGTTTCATTTTCCAGTCCGCAGGATGTTATCTTCAGAGACTGTGAATCTTCAAAGTTCTGTACGGTTATGCCTTTTTGATGGATAGTTAGAAAAGGTGAATCAACTGGTATAAAATCTATAGTATATCAAGGAACAATACTGTGACACTCCAAATAATATTATTAAAAGCCATATCCGCCAGTTTGATCAGCCTCAGAAAAGGCCCAAAGGTCTTTTCAGATTTTCTTTTATCATTGTGAACATTTTTATTTGGACAGATCCAGCATGCCTTAAATTGTAACCACTGGTTCATGCTGAACAAGGATCATAGAATCTTCTTGTGAACTACACCCATAGAGAAACTTCATAGAGCCTTTAGAAGAACATATTTGACATTCTGTGATGTGCCCGTTTTTCTACTTATTATAATGCCAAGAAGATTAAATTTCAAAATGATCAGATTTTAATTGCTTTTTGGTCGATCAGTTAGTTAAACTTAAATGCTTATATGCAGTATATATATATATATATATATATTTTACCTTTGAATGTTTAATCAATTGTTTATGCATCAGTAACCATATAAAGCACTTCTTAAACAAGCTGGGCTGAGGTGTTTTATGCAAAGGCATAACAACAGATGTCGGAAAAAGAAGCCAGGCCAGAATCTAAGCCTGGATCTTCACTATTATGCTGCGATACTCATTCCACAGAGCCACTCACCCTTGAAATTGTTATATGTATCAACTAAAAGCCCATTTATGGACTTTTTGGTCTTTTACTCACTCAATAAGATCAGATCAGCAGCTCCTAAATAGCACCCAGAGACTTTTGTTAGTTAGTGTTGTCAGGCATGCATGGCATACTCAAGAGATGGCTTTCATTGTGTTTCGGAGGATCCAAAATCAATGAAATCCAAAGACACAGAGGTTTTACAGCGCTCTTGGTTTTTTGTTTTTTTTCTTTTTTCTTCATGTTAAATTTGTTTGTTTTTGTTCACTGGCAGTTTGTCTGTTGCAAAAAGTCAAAGGAATAATGGCAGCTTTTGAAGTTTGTCTAATCAAATCTTTTCTGTGCAAATAAAATGGCATAAGAAATGCACAGAGCACAAGTCTGTTCCCAGAGGATTACAATGAGAATGAGTCTGCAGTAGTACTTTTTATATTTCAAATGAACTTATATTCACAAGCAAGAGGACAAAGCGATTATACTTTCCTCATTCCTATGACATGGTTTCAATGGTAATGCAAAAATAAATAATATTTCAGATTGAATGTGGGCACTTCTTATAAAATCAATTTTAGTATGCCTTGCTGTCTGCCTTTACAAATTTTCAGCCTGGTTTGATTTCTTTCATACCTTATGGAGGAAAGGGGAAGTCGACAAGAAGAACAGCATCCACTGTAAAAAAAAATTGAACATCACGATCAGATGACTTTTACATAGACCATGTCATTGTTTACTTTTTTTGATAGAAATTTCACCTTTTAGTGCTGTTGTCATTTTGCAGATGCTTTGCCATTAGTCGCTTGCAGCCACCTGAGAGTTAGTGTCATGCTGAAGGGCACACGATGAAGCAAGACCTCTGAAACACTCCAGTTCATGCATCGCCACAGCCGGCATCTGAACTCACAACCATAGGGCTGTTAGTGCTAGAAAGGTTTTCAAGCGAAAATAGCTTTATTAGGTCTAAAGCAGTGGCTCAACTCAGGGGGCCGGGGCCCACTAGAGGGCCTCAGCAAGCTTCCAAGGGGACATAAGGCATTTAAATTAATAATTAAAAAATCAGAACTAAAAATAAAGATTAACACGTAAACTGAGATCATATTTTTTTGTTGTTTTTAGTGAAGAACTACTGGTTTAAAGCGACTTAATAGTGTTCAGTAAAGGCCTACCTTCTAGTTTTAAAAAAATTGGTGAGACATGTTCATTATTAAAGTGCTTTGGTTTTTCTGTAGGACACCTTTGTGAATTTGAGGGGAGCTGACTTCATAAATCCTCTTGCAGATTATATTATTAACAGCAAATAATTGCTTTAGCTGTTTATTACAAAGCGTTGATTATAGACACTAAGCGGTTTGTTTAGAAAGGTGGTGATCATTACAGAATAACTATACAGAGACAAAGTTTCATTAGGCAGACAAGCTGTGTTGTATTCACAAAGACCACCACACTAAGCTATCATTAAAACAAACACTTTGGGTCTACAGGTCTTAAAAGACATGCTCCTTCTCCTCCATACAGTCAGTGTAGAAGTGAAAGCGAGACAATGTGGTTTTCTGCAGGTCTAAGCAGCCGAGAGACTCACCAGAGTTGAGGTGAAAAATAATGGTCTCCCTTCACCTGCTGACTTCCCTTCCCATCCTTCCCCGCTCCGTGTTTTACACGACTTGCACAGGTTCATAATTCTCAATTCTGCTGAGCATTAATTTAGCAGTGACAGAAGGGGATCCCTGGAGGAACCCAGGTGACAGCTTCATTTCAAGCCTCTTTAATGTTGTGTGGCTGCTAAGTCTCTGGCTCAATTCTCAAAAGCACCATAAAATTCCTCAAGCACAAAATATTACAGTTTTGCGCAGCAGCTTTTCAATTTGTGTTTGTCATGCGAATAAGGGCTTAGCAGGCTTACGCCGACAAGTTACGCTCAATGCAGAGTATTTATTTAATTGTTGTTAATAAATGTACCAAAGGAAGCTGTAAAAATCTAAAAGCCTCATATTTAAAGAAATTATTTGACCTGTGCAATTGTTTTTCTTTCATTCAGAGATCGAAAAGTTTGAAGGAGACGAGTTGAGAAAAGATGGCGAGGTGAAGAAATACTTGGATATCATCAGCAACAAAAACATCAAATTGTCGGAGCGCGTGCTGATCCCGGTTCAGCAGTATCCTAAGGTAAGACCTCGGAGCTCCAAGCAACATGCAAAGGAGCGATGACGTACCAGTCAAGTCAATGCTGTAATCATGTAGAGGATCAAAAGCAATTCATCAGTTTTATGGGATAGCTGTGCTCGTGGTAATGACTTAATATGTTCTGTATCTGGCAGGAGCAAACTAGATGGTGTCACACTCTGATTTGTGCTGCACTGCAGATCTGCTGTTATTTACACCTTATTTTTCTGTCCTAGCTGAAAAGGTTCCTGGCTCTTTCAGAGTAACAGGCACGCCACATCTGTTTCTACCTGTTCAAACATTATTCTGTCTCATTTCGTAATCAGGAAATTATTCTTGTTTTTACCAGCTGGCCTCTCACGCATCTGTTCGGAGATTTCAGCTTCTGAGCTCTAACCAAGACATAAAACCATTTCATTTAGCATCATGGTCAGTTTTGTATCATGTTGTTGTCTGTTGGTTGATTGGTCTTCCTGTGGGGCTTCGACTTTGAAGGTCTTGTATTTGTTATGTTG
Source organism: Enteromius paludinosus (assembly GCA_032361165.1). Classification (NCBI taxonomy): domain Eukaryota; kingdom Metazoa; phylum Chordata; class Actinopteri; order Cypriniformes; family Cyprinidae; genus Enteromius; species Enteromius paludinosus. The sequence continues at coordinate 10,373,044 of JAUMHQ010000070.1, forward strand.
ATCGCTTTTGGTCTTTAAATGAGCCATAAAAACTAGTCATGTAGCGTGTTTGGCGCTGAGTGCTTACATGTGATTCCTGCTGATAGTTTGATTATGAAGATTAAGAGCCAGAACTGACTGCTTTGATTCATCAATATAATGTTATCCCACATCACGTTTTTGTCAGTAACAGTGATTTATTTTAGAAGAATGTTGTGATGTAAGCTATATAGGTTATGTATATATATATTAGGTAACTGGTTATTTATTTCAGACCAATCTGTCGTTATCACATTTGGTGCATGCAGCACTCTTTTATTCACCATTGTGTTGCTTTAAAAAATGACGCTTTTAAAATGAGTGGAAAAAAAGCCCATGAGCATCACACAGACGGATCCATAAAGCTTCTGAGCTTCTCATATGCTCCCTCATTTTTTACTGTTTCTGCTTTAGGAAATGAATCCCGGGAGTACTAAAATGTGCAGACTGTTTGATGGGTTTAGTAGATTTGCGCTGTCGGAAAAAGAGAGTACAAAGAACACGCCTTAGGTTTAGATTTTACATGTCTCGTTCGAGTTGTAACAATGGATTTTTGTTTTCCCAAATCCTCCTCTCCTCAGGATCTTGCATGGCTGCTTTGTAGTTATGGAAATTGTTCTCTTGATATTCCTCGAACGTGAGAAATAGCTGTCCAATGTCATTGGACTGATTCATGTTAAGTGTAGATTATGTAATTTTTTGAGATTTTATTTACATTTCGCATTTAAGGTATTTTCCAGGTGCAAAAAATAGTTTTGTTGCAAGACATGATTGCAAAAATAGTCAAAGTGTTATTTTAGCATCTCAGGTTATTGTTGATTTTGAGACAAGACAAGTTATTTTTGGAGCCTTATGGAGAGCTATGGGAATCCTGGCTCTCTGTAACTGCAGACTGAAGCAGGTTTTGGGTTGAAGAGTCTGGGTGACAGAGGATAAAAAACCTAACGATGCACAATATATTGCTACCATATTGATTATGATCATCTGTATTGTTTGAAATGCATACTCAGTTACATTTTAAAATACATTCGCAGTCATTTTGCTAAGTTAAGGCACTAATAGTTTAAAATGGTTATTTTAAATGTAATCTGCGAATTTTCTTTTGGAAAAAAATCAGTGTGTCTCCGAAAATATTGAACAGGTATCCATGCTATATTTTTTTTTTACTTATCGTGGCACTTGATGTAGGTCATCTACTGTAAATGCCAATTCTCTGGTGTAGACAAGGCCGAGCCAAACAATTATTGAATTAATAAATAAATAAATAAAAAAGATTAGTTTAATGATTAGAAATCACTATACCTCAACATCCGGCTGATCAATGAACTTGTGGACCATAACAGATAATAGCTTACAGAGTCTAGACTTTATGTTATGTTCTCTGTTACAAATCCCCAGGATTTATCTATGTGCAGTTAATTAATCTGTGTGTGACGACAGCGCCGTCTCAGACTTTTGTCTAATCATGCTTGATGAGACTGTCTCCAAGGAAGAGCATCTCAGAATAACTGAACCGGAGTCGGTCTTGGTTTCTTTGATCCTCTCATTAAATTAGGCTAACTTTAGTTTATGTATTTGCATAATGTAGAGTAGGTCTTTGTGGACCTTGAAAGGCAGTTTGTTATGTATCTTTTGACTGTTTTTTGTAATGTGTATATATTGACCTTGACATGAATTCCTTGCTCTGAATCTTTATTTCTCTGTGTTGTCTCAGACTGAGACTTTTAATGCATTACCCCATTGCTTAGAATATCTCTGTTTTTCCTGCCAAGATATTAATTGCACATCACTGCTGTGTTATAGTGCATGTGTTCAATATACATTCATTGTACGCTTATTTTTTTCTACAAATGATTGCAGAGCACTTTCTTTATTTAAAATGAAATGTGAAATGAAAAATGACATGCATTTACAGTGGCACTGACAGTAGGCATTGTTTAAAGTATTTTATTCTGTGGATATTAAGTTCAATGGCGTCTGTGTTGTGTTGAATTGGCAAGGTTACAAAAAACAGACAGGGGAAAAACTTCATAATTTAAGAATACTGTTTCTTTGCGAGTTCTCTTTATGTGCTTATGAATTTTTGACACAGATCACCAGGCATTAGTTTAACCTATAAAACTTGGCTTTATCGTGATTATTTATTTATTTAGCATGATTTTGCTGACTGATTAAAACATACCATATTAAGTATAGCAAACCAGGGACACTGTAACATTTTCCTTTATAATTCAGGATGTTATGTTAGCTAAATATATGAAAATAACTAAATGTACAGTGCAATTTTAAAAAACGACATAATATCGCAATTTAATTTAATTCAAGAAGTGTGTGCGTTTTCTGTAAGAGTTTTCTGTATTTAGGTGTAAGGTTGATGTGGAGCAGTAAAAACCATTATGTCCCTGTATCCATACCAGACAATACACATATGTATCAAGTTCATGTGACTTTTTCTGTTAAGTACAGTGAACTTTCTGTAATGTGATATTAGCTCATTTTATTTTTCAGTTTTACAGTGTATATAAAAAGACTTTTTTCTCAGTTAGAGAGAGAACTTTACTGAGCATATTCTGAATAAGCATCATCCCACATCATTGAGAACATTTAGTTTGTCAAATTGCTCCCGGTCTCCCCTACATCTTGTTTCGAATACAGTTTCTGCTACTGCATTGAAAAACTTAGCAAATATGCTTAGTTGATGTGTTTTGGACGGTGTCCACCAAATGTTGAATCACCGGATATTTTTATCCTGGCTCATATTACCTCTGTAACTCTTCTTCCTTGGATCTCTTTGCACAGATCTGTATATATTTCATTGTGACATCTCAAAACGGCACTGTTTTCATTTTTTTGCAGTGTCTCTTATCTGTATGCAAATAAAGTGTGTGATTTACTATAACTTGCAGAGAAGCTCAGTCAGTGGTCTGCAGTGAAATATAGTCCCTTCTGACACAGACCTCAGATACCTGTGAGAACTGATAGAAATCAAGAGAACCTCACACACATATAGACCAAAAGGAAGGCCAAGAGATGAATGAGGTTTCTGCATCACCATCTAATAAAGTCAAAGACACGGTCGCCATGGAAACCACTGTATTTAGATTTAAGAGATTGATTTGAGCAATCTATCAAAGGGCGTTTCTGCACATCTTTGGGGGTTTTTTTCCCATAGGGGATGTGCGTAAACCATTTTTCTTTACACCGTAGTGTAATTCGTTGTGTTTGCATGGGTTTACAAAGTAGCCAGACTGCCTTGGTGTCTGATTTGTCAGAGGATTCTAATTAAGACTTAGCAAATGTCCTATGGGTACATCTGTTTGTGCTGAGACTCATTAGAGGCGTAGTAGACGCTAAACTTGTTTTGGTGCAGTGCACGCTGATGAATCAAAATGGTCCAGAGTATATGCTATAATTCACCTGATTCCATTGGGCTGAACATTGAACTGACAAACACATGTCCAGTAACACATGCTAGTGCAGCAAAAAAACTTGCATTATCAGCAACTACATCGAGGGGGTAGATGCATCGGCCATATTTTCAGTCCATTTTCTGACTGTTATGCTTCACTATTTAAAACTCATGTCAAACAATGATATAAATCCTTTTTTAAAGTTAGCAATGTGGTTAGTGTGGCTAAATGGAACAACACAGTAAATCTGTTTGTTTATCCTCCATCTGTCCATCCAAACTGAGAATTTCACAGGTATATACTGTAACCTTATACTACATTAGAGAAATAATTACAGTACTTTTGTCTCAATTTCTACATTTGCTACCAGTATCATAGCTTTTTACCAGAGAATTGACCAGCCATAAATACATTTCCTGGCCATGTTTTTGCAAAAATTGGCAATTGCTACTACTACATATTTATTTTTGAACAAAAATGCCATTTGAAATTAGAGCCAACCACTGCATTTAATCATGATACAAAGAAAGATTCCACACACATGTTGAGATTTTGATTTAATGTGATAATGCCAGCATTTGAGGCAAATGGTAGCGCTTTAGTACAGTGCGTCTTAACTAGTTGCTGATTAGCATGCATATTACTAGAATATTAGTGCAAGGCATTGATACAAGGCTTCATCATTACAATTTTACATTACTGTCATTGCTAAATAGCTTCTCATTTAAAAAGTCAGGTGTGCAAAAAATGAATGCATGAAGATCATGAAAAAGTTCCTTAAACCCTTGTGACTGAGAATTCCCAGCTTTACAGAAACCTTTCTTTAAAAACCAGCACCAAGAAAAGACGCAAATGGATCTACCACAAGGTTTGTCTTTATAGTTCTGAAAACACAACTAATCCATTGAATAGTAGCGCCGGTGGTTGTTGTCCCCATAGATTGTGGCTTATCTGTCTCCAGTTATATGACCTTTACATGGAGGTGTAGGCAAGCTCTGCACACAAAGATAATCCAATTGTTGTCTTGTTAAAGAATTCCCTAGTCCCAAAGGCCGACCAGCCTTGTCAAAGGTGTTTAACATAGATAAGCTGCTGAACAGATTCAGGATCGAACGGTACACAGTAGGGAAAAAGAAAAAAAAAAATCAACAATAGTGAGGAAGTTGTATCTTCTTAATGAATTAAAAGCCTGCCGGGGCACCTTTTTATTTGTTTTGAGGAAGGTTATTTATATATTTGCAAACATGAGCTCAGATAATGTGGTGTTCTTGCAGTGCGCGGTTGTTGGTTCAAGATTTGGAGAGACTGAAAGTCATGGAAAGAAACACTGAGCCTATGGGAGTATGGCTTCTTTCCTAATCGGTTTATAAGGCTTATCCCAGTATGTTTCAAATGACCAGCACGCCGTGGGATAACGCACTCACTAAGCAGCCAGCAGAAAGTCATTCGTTTGTGATGCTGCTGCCATAATCTTAAGCAAACAAATATTTTTGCACTTTGAAAACTTGTAAATGTGTGCCTTTCCAGCATTTTGACCTTTCCAGGACAGCATTTCATTTTTAAAGCAGACACCAAAGTGACATGGGAAATGTAGTCTGGGGAAGAGAGTGGATGCCTCTCATTTGTATGGGTAGCAGTCTTTTAACCTGTCAGCCTCCTGACTCTGAGATGGTCTTAATGCGCTGTTTGTTTACCCTGCATCTGTGCTGTCAGCCCCAGAGTGTCAGAGCTCAATATGGGTTCTGTAATGCAGGGGATCCATCATCAACTTTTCCTCAGGCTGTTACCTTTTCTAGAGCTGCATTTGAACACAATGTTCAGAATGTGGGAACATAAGTTTTTAGTATGATATCATAGCTTGTTTTATACGTTCAATTTATGTGCATATTATTTTCTCATTTAGTGCATTTTGACTTTAAATATGCTTAAGTAGATTAGATAGATGCATTTTTTTTCTTACGCTTAAGCATTTCTATGTGACCCTGGACCACAAAACGCCATAAGGGCCGTAAATAAAAAAAGAGAGATTTATGAGCTTTTATATTAAATATTATTTATTTAATATAAAAGCACATTTATATTAAATGAGAAAAAAACTACCTTTTAAAGTTATTCAAATTAAGTTCTTAGCAATGAATATTACTAATCAAAAATGAGGTTTTAATATATTTACTGTAGGAAATATCTAAATATACTAAATATCTTCATGGAGCATGATCTTTACTTAATGTCCTAATGATTTTTAGCATAAAAGAAAGATCCAAGTGACATAAGACTGGTTTTGTGGTCCAGAGCCACATACAGAAAGCCAAACATGTATAAAGTAAAAAAAAAAAAAAATAATAAAATATATATATATATATATATATATATATATTTTTTTTTTAGAAAGGAAGCATTTTGCCACACGACTTCTTTTAAAATGATAAATGAATAAAAATGATAAATGAATAAAAATGTTTAAAAATCACATTACAAAATTGTACTGACTCCAAACATTTGAACAATGCAGTTAGCATATTTATGATAAATAATTAAATATACTTTTTATTCCTCATTATCCAAAAGCCCTTTTTATTTTGATGTTAAGGTGAATATTGGCCTGGACCAAAGCTCGCCCTCTTTCTGCTAGCTCATTAGCCTCCACTAACAGCCAGCACTGCCCCTTTGACTCCCGCCTCTATTTAACACCATAGTGTGCTGCCACTGTTTAAACCTTTCTCTGCTAATGCCCATGTCCATTGACTATGGCCAAGCCATTTCTCCTGGCCATTATTACATCTCTCCCAGTCCTGGTCTCCAGCAATAATCCCGCTATCAGCCAGTGCTAGGCCTCGCTAGAAGCACAGCTGGCTACACTGGCAGTAGACATCTAACCCCATCTGCGGATCTTATCTGGTTTCACAGCTTATGGCAATGGTGCTATGTTTCAACCTCCAACTCAAACACAGGCAAACAACCTAACTGCACTAATGGTTATGTTAAGTGTTCCCTTCGCCAACTTTGGCTGGCTGCATATTCTGTTGTGAAGCCTGAGGAGTTTTGTGCCATTTTTGCTGAAAGAGCCTTCAGGATATTTAGAAGTTTATTGGCCCTAGACATCATAGTCATTTATTCAGCATAAGACGCATACTGTAGCTGTTGTAGCTATTTCTGTCGAGTCTATAATTCCAGGTTTAATTGGCACAGGCTGAAGCCCAAATCTGTACAAAAACACAAATTAGCATGAGTCTTGTGCTTAATGTCTCTTTAGCTTAACGTGTAGATCATATTCAGTCATTGTAAATTGGCAGCAAGTTGAAATTGTGCCTGTGTCCCTCAAGATCTCCTGTTCCAATTTTTTAATGATTTGATAGGATGCACCAAAAATAGAATGGTATATTGTTCTTTCATGACAGATAAGAATATGCACATTTTATACTGCAGAATAAAAATGAAATAGTCAAAGACTTCGATAAGTACAGAAAAGCAATTTGCATCAAATCTGTTGAGATTGGGACGGCAGGAGTGAAATATTCTAGAGCAGCACTCTTGGTGCACCACAAAATTAAATTCAGAATTAAGTACACAATGCATTAGAGAGTATGAGACACATTTTAAACTCTTAAGACTCTTTTTGAGGAAGTTTAAATTAACAAATAAAGCTGGTCTTAGTGCAGGGATTCTCAGCCATATTTGGTCTGTGACCCATTTTTAAGTTCCAGAATTAATGACACTCTACATCAAGAATTAGGTACTGTAAGAGGCCTGATGATCTCACATATATAATTCCCAACAAAAATGGAGGTCTGTGATACCTGGAGAGAGTTATGGTTTAACATTTGCTTTCATATCTATGGTAATAGGGCTGGTTAATAAACTTAATGTGGTACCAAGATTGCAATCAAATTTATGTTGATATCGATAATAAATAAATAAATAAATAAATGTATGTGATGAAAGCCAGTCAGTGAGTCTTGCTAATAAGCCTTTGTTTAAATGAGGGATGTAGTTTTGTCTACTTCCAAAACTCAAACGTGAGTGGCACTTTAGTGTATGCTGTCTTATTATAAAAGGGCATGAACAAGTGAACTTCATCTCCAGAACTGCTTCTGAGAGTCACTTTGCCAGCTTTATACAATTTTATATGAGAAAAAAAACTACCATCATATTCACTGAATCTAAAAGATTTTCATGACAAGCTGCCGAAATAAAAGTTCAGTGTAACTGAAAAAAATGATGGCAGAAATACACTCACCTAAAGGATTATTAGGAACACCATACTAATACGGTGTTTGACCCCCTTTCACCTTCAGAACTGTGCTAATTCTACGTGGCATTGATTCAACAAGGTGCTGAAAGCATTCTTTAGAAATGTTGGCCCATATTGAAAGGATAGCATCTTGCAGTTGATGGAGATCCCATTCCACCACATCCCAAAGATGCTCTATTGGGTTGAGATCTGGTGACAGTGGGGGCCATTTTAGTACATTGTCATGTTCAAGAAACCAATTTGAAAAGATTCAAGCTTTGTGACATGGTGCATTATCCTGCAGGAAGTAGCCATAAGAGGATGGGTACATGGTGGTCATAAAGGACATGGTCAGAAACAATGCTCAGGTAGCCCGTGGCATTTAACACATCCACACCATTCCACCACCACCAGCCTGCA
>JAUMHQ010000070.1:10387247-10405279 GCA_032361165.1 Enteromius paludinosus
ATGTGATTGGTTGATTAGATAATTGCATTAATGAGAAATTGAACAGGTGTTCCTAATAATCCTTTAGGTGAGTGTATGTTACTATCGTATGTATCTTTTTTTTAATAATTATTATACTTTTATCAAAGTATCTTACCAAGATATTTTCTTCCAATTATTAATATATTTAATTCATTGTTTATATTTTAATTTGATAGAATATTAAAAGACTGATTAATTTTTTTATTTTTTTTATTTATTTATTTATTTTCATTTGTTCATTTGTTTCATTTGTTGATACATTTGTATTAAATCATAAAATGGTCCATAAAAAAGGAAAACAAGTAAACAATTAGGGAACAATTTAATAAATGTCATGGGGCCATAAATTAAATGGTAGTTCTAATGGTCTGAGAAACATGAAAGTCACTTCATTAATGGTAAATGAACATTGTCATAAAAAATGTAAATAAATAAATGTTTATCGCCCAGTTCTAATAGCACCAAATGTAAAAAAACATCTTCTGTAGCACACTGCCCCACAAAGGCACGTGTAAGTATGTAACAACAATTGCGCTAAGAAAAACTTTTATTACTATTTTTTTTTTAGTTAATAGCAAACCAACTTCTCCTCCTTTTGCTTTTGTAGAGTAATAAAATATTAGCCATTATTTTGGTTTCTTGCTTGCAAAATAAGTGAAAGAATGAATTACTATTTGTTAGAGTACACGGGTACACGCTATTTTTAAAAATATTTTTTTTGTTTGCAGACTGTGTTGTTACAGCATATTAGACGAATCAACAGAATTCTCTCCTGATAGAATGTCTGTCAGTATGCGATGATAGTAATCGTGCCAATATGAAACTGATCAAGAGCTTAGTTGTCTGAGTGGCTTGAATGACTTCTGAAAAGAATTTGACAGAGAAATCAATGTAATGCACATGAGAGAGCGCCGAGCGCAGGTGAAGGTCCCTGTCAAAGGGACTCATGTGTGAAAAGTCATTTGTTCAGCCAGCCACATAACACACACACACTGAAGTCGCTGCAGGCTCCAAAAATAAGTGATTCTGCATGACAGCACACTGAATAGCCATCCGAGTTTCTTTAGTTATCAATAAACACTACAGCGAAAGCTTTTTTTGCCAGTGTTTTCAGACATACACCCTGATCCAGACTCTAGCAGTGTGAGTTAGTGATCTAGTCTCCATCACAACAGCACACTATGCGCGCTTTCTTAGAAGTCCCATTTGCTCATAATAAGCCGATGCGGTTTGACACTTATGCCTCCGGTTGTCAGGTTTATCATCCTCAGCCTGTCAGTGCTGCATAATGCCCATCATTCTGTGGCCTGCCTCTGCCCGGGACTGCGAGGGACAGCTTGCATCGCTTCAAACCTCGTCCAGCACTGAACTGTGCCCCCTAATAAAGCCTAAATTGCCCACCGTGGAGCAGGAGAGTGGCTCCAGACATTCATTAGCTTAATGAAAACAGGCCACTCCACTGCAGCCGCCCAGTGAGCATCTTCACACTGTAGTTGAGGCAACCATCTGCTCCGAGGCACCCAGCCAGCCGCAGAGTATTCCTGTCATACACACCCCATCAGAGGGGATGCAAATGGCACACCTCCAGCTCACCCGCTCCGATAGAGTTGGTCATGGCACTTTGGTGCAGTGCTGCAATGTTGCTAAATATACTGCCCTACCCACACCTCACCCCTTCACGTGAAATTGTTTGCATTTGCTTTGTGGCTCTGGCCAAATTCGGTGACAATCTTCTGTGTTTCATCAGCTAGAGTTCACTACAGCTGCATGCACAGTCTGAATGGGAAGAGCATGTGTTGAGGAGTTCCAGCCATGTGCTAGGCAGGGTATGTCAACATGTGTTATTGCCAACTGTTTCGTTTTGGCCGCCACATATCAGCTAACCTTTGCAAACATTTGAAGGACAAATTCACTTTCCTGAGTAATGTCTGGCTCACTGGGCTGGAAATATACAAATATTGTAGTAAACAGCCACATCACTGAAATTATGCAACGTCTGACTGTACAGATGTATTCCAGACAGAATGCGTTATGTGTTATAGTTGGGTGGACTAGTTATGCACAACCACTATTTGTTTATTTTTGGGCCTCTTAGTCTTAAAGGGATAGTGTACCCAAAAATGAAAATTCTGTCATGAATTACTCCCCCTTATGTTGTTCCAAACCCATACAACACGTGTTTATCTTTAAAACACAAAATGAAATTTGAGAGCTTTTAAGACCCATTTGAGACTAGTAATGTAGTAAGGAAATTCTTAAAATAGTCCTTGTGACATCAATGGTTTAACCTTAATTTTATGAGGCTATACGAGAATACTTTATGTATTATAGGACAACAAAAAGTAACTTTATTTAACACTTTCTTCTCTTCCGTGTCAGTTTTTGACATGCAGTCTTTGAAAAATGCCTGAAGTTTTCAACAGAAATGGATTTTCTGCCCGGTCTTATTTAACCAGTATATATAATGTTATGAATATATACAGTAATATATATTCTATGCTACCTTTCTTGAACATTTTAGCTGTGAGCTTTCAGATTTCTTCAAAAATATCTCCATTTATGTTCTGAAATTGAAGGGCATACAAGCTTGTAGCAACATGAGGTTATATAATTAAAGTGCCCCTATTATGCCATTTTAAAGGTTGCTAATATTGTTTTATGAGTCTCTTAAAACAGGTTTACATGTATGCAAGGTCTCCAGAAATAGATTTAATTTTACAATATTCCTTAATGATTCGTAAATGGCGCAGTTTGAAGACTCAGTCAGTCTAAACCCCACCTTCCCGTGAGCCCTCACTGCTGTGATTGGTCAGATGGCGTAGTCCTTTATGATTGGTCTACCACTACAGCGTGTGTCGGAAAACGAAATGTGGAAATTTCAAGTTTTTAGGTTTTTCATGACGTAGAATGTGTTATTGCACTGTCGACGTCACAACTTTGCATGACACACTGCATGAAAGATCATATTTAAAAAGGCATAATAGGGGCACTTTAATGAGAAGATTTTCATTTTGGGGTGGACTTCAAGACTTGTTTTCTGTTTGTGCAGTAAAATTAGTTTTACAGTTCACACAGACAGTTTCTTTTTTATTTTTTTAATTAATCCCTTAAAAATTGTGTGTGTTTAGTATTATCAGCATCCAAAAGGTCACTTTCTTATTCTTTTTTTATTATCCTGTGTAAAAAACATACATAATGTTTTTCAAAAGGTTTCTCAAAAACATATTACACCTAAAAATGAATTTAGAGAGGCTGCTGGCTAAGGAGATTGTGGCAATACATCAGAGAAAGTGATGAACACTGAATATGAGCAGACAGTGATGAAGTGACACTGTTATAAAGGAAATCTGATGCAACACATCACACTATGACACTTTTTCTCACAATGGCAGCATTTATTGACTATTTAAGATTTGTTGTTATCATGTGCATTAAACAACCCTCAGCAGCACAAATCTGATTTCAATGAGGAAGACTCCGAAATCTATTGAAGATACATTTTTGTATGATGCAAAACCATCGGACAGAGGGTGAAAAATACAGTGAAGGCCAAGTGTTCTCAGTGACCGCTGATCTGCTGTGTGACCGAAATGTTAGTTGCTGCCCCAAGGCAGTTGCTGGATAGCTCATCATCTGGGTAGTATTACTTGAATCCCCATTGGAAATGAACTCATTATGTTATGCCTCATTCAAGCATGGACTTCTGGATCACTTTGAAGATCCCATTTGGCATTTGGTACATGTTATAATATCTCTGAAAGCAGCAGAGCCCAGCCACTGACCCCAAACATCGATTAGACACATGAGCAGCTGCAGTGCCCTACAGAAACAGGTGTAGACTCTCACATCTTTTTTGATCGCTTCTAAAAAAAAATGTGGTGATCGACGACTGCCACAGATTTAATTTTGAACCCAATACGAATTTTTCTTTCTCTCACTGTAGATTTTGTGCATGATGAGAAAAACCAACTTACTTTTGAATGCGTTTTATTGGTTGTGAGGAAACTGTCTAGGAAGCAGGCAGTGTGAGAGACCAACCGTATTGCCTTTTCTCTCCTCTATTACAGTTTAATTTTGTTGGGAAACTGCTGGGGCCCAGGGGCAATTCCATGAAAAGATTACAAGAGGAAACGGGAGCAAAGATGTCCATCCTCGGCAAGGGTTCAATGAGGGATAAAGGCAAGGTAGGATGACTGGCAACAACTTCTTCTTTCTTTATCCTTCTGTGTACTGTAAGGATTTAATATATTCCATGAATGTTTTGAGTATTGTTATTATGACTGACATTGATTTGTGTGGAACCATATACTGTATGCCATAACTGTACCAGCATATATTTTTATATTAATATCTGATATTAAAACTGACCGCTCATGACAAACTACCTGCAATTTATTGGACCATGAATGGATTTTTGTCAATGAGAAAGTATAATAGTATAATAATTCTAATGGAATTTTAATTTTTTTTGCCAAGAAAGAAGAAAAAGTGTTTTGTTAAAGGGTCAATATGAGTCATAATAAGTCTCAATATGTTGACGGTTCATTTCACATTTGTGATCTTTTAATGTAATAAATATGACTTAATAGTCATAATTTGAAAAACCTTTTATGTTATAATTATGTTGAAATATTGGCTACTAAAAATGACCTTAATGCCAATTTCAACTTTTTTAATTATTTGAACTTTTTTTTTTTTATCTTATTATTTTGATATAGGATTTTTAAATTATTATTAAGTATGTCATGATTTCAAAATCTTAAATTATGACTTAAATAAAAAATTGTTACTTTGTAAGTCATAATTCTGATTTACCAAACCAATTTTTTTTTCTTTTGTGGAGGAAATGGGCTTATATAAACTTGTACATGTCATTCACACCACATTTATTCCAAAGCAGAGTGCTTTATCCTTTAAATCCTGTAAAACTTTCATTTTAGTCTAACAAGATTGACTGACAGCGCACAGTTTAAGATTACGCTGAGACTAAGATCATTACCTGCACAATACTGTATGCTCCTAGATAAAGGAAGAAATGCTGGTTTTAGCATTCAATGTTGTATAAATTCTTGAAAAACATAAATAAAAAAAATCGCAAATGGTATCACAAATAGATAGCGCTGCAGTACTGTGTAATTTGTCTGAAGGTAAAGCTTGGTAACCTATGTGTTTGTAGAATCAACAACATCTCTATTTTGTAAAGGAGCCGTTGAGACTATTCGCAGTATGGATCTTTCTCAGTAGATCTGATTTAAACAAGTGCTTTGAATTGAGTTGTGGTGAGTGCAGTGTTTAGAAATGGCATTTTGTGATTCAGCCAAACAGCTGCCCTGAGAGACATGCTGGTCATTTACCTAGCCAGAGAATCATTCCAAATGTAATATTTCTCGGTTTGCTGCTCCTGTCATCTCATAATAGGCCATCCTGATTTCCCCAGCTCAATAAAATGTTCATTTTAATGTAATATTATTGAATGTTACTCCACTGAATGAAAAACATTCATATCAAGCAAATATTAGTTTTCTTTCATGTAGTGTATGAAATGGAATGAAGCAATAAGCAAAGCGAGGCTGTGTTCTAAAGCGATTTTACCACTGTTAAGAGGTGTTGTTAGGCACAAGTGAAGCATGGAGACTTGGCATATTAATAGCATTCAGTTGATGTGTGCATATTTACAACAATGTTGTTTAACCAATAACCTTTTAGATCTGAAACAATCCCTTTTTTCAACAACACCATGATGAAAATTAAACTTTGTTATCGTAAGATTTCGACCGAGTCAACAGAAACTTTGTTTGTGCAATCAGCCATGCATTTACAGTTACCTGAGTAGTATGAATTATTTACACACAAGCTGTTTGTGCTCATTTGGTCTCTGAAGAGTGTTCTGAACGTGTTAGAGGAATGAAATGCAGTGCACAGTGCAAAACCCAGTGTCTTGTTCACTTTCCACCTGCAGTCTATTTTAGCCAGGTGATACAGGCATTTGTGCTGTTTAGCACTGTGCTGTGAATATTTACAAATTACTTTCAGTGCTAATTCCTTCTTTCTATATAAATGAAGCGAATGTGCCAGATCTGCCATATGGATTAATTACATTCAAAAGGGAAGCAAGTGAAACAAATAATAGAGTAGGGGTGAAAATAAAACTACTTATATGCTTACCTCCGGGCTTTTGCAGGCGGGAGCGGGACAAAACTTGAATACTGAGAGCGGGAGAAAATAAAAATCCGAAAAATCCGTCCCGTGCAGATCTCTACCGCATGCTATACTCTGCTTGTGTATACGTGGCCTTGCAAGCATTGTACAAACAGCACTGTGCAGATCACGTCATTAACACAGACCCAATTTTACCATTACCTGATTTGAATAATTTCTTAAGTGAATTGTGAGCTCAGGCAATGCAGATAGCATGCAAATAAAAGATGCTTTTAAGGCTTTAATCCTTTCTTAATGAATTCCCCCTCCGACTTTCATTTAAACATATGCATATTGTCTTTGGTTGCAGTTATTTCACAGAACCAAACAAGACCAATGTCTTGCTATTGTTTCATTGTCTCAAACTGTTACATGCTGAAAAGTTTTCCAAATCAGACAGGAATATGCATTGTCTGAATCCAAAAAGCCATGTGGGAAGTTAATACAAGCAGACGGTTCCTTTCTAAGGTTTCTAAACACCGTTCACCAGAATTTCACACTGTTTTAACAATGCAGATAAACCGTGGTCTGAAATCTATTTAAATTTATGGCAGAACTCAAACAAAAGCCTGTTGGACTGTTTAAAATCCCAAAGGCAATCATTAATGCAAACATATTCCATTATAAAGAGTCACCTTGAGCTGGTACAGGTTTGTTGTACATAAGAAATTAAGAGTCTGCCGCACATCTTTTATAGACTTGTCTGTGCAGTATCTGGAAGTCCTGCAGAGGTCTTCATATAATAGACTCTCTACATCCAAGGATCAACAAAGCAACGAATATTGCATTTAGAATGATTCCCTAGTCAAGTAAATGAACATCTTGTATATGAGGGTAGCAAACGGACTGAATCAAAAAAAATACCATTTCAGGATATTATATTCACCACCACAATGGCAAAACGACAATTTGGGAATATACAGCAGAAATATTTAACTCCTATCCTTAATTTTCACGGAAGGAAAAGAAATGCAGGGTTTATTATGACCCATAGTGCAGTTTCCATGAGTTTCAGGAATAGATTTTATTTAGCTTTATAAGCTTTTGTTCGAATGTTTCAAATCTGAGCTCTTTAACTCCATAGGGGCGCTGGATAACTGTCAAGCTTATAAGTGTCAGATTCACTATTTGTACTTTACCAGGAATAAATTTGAGGAACCCTTCATTTTGTCACATTTGAAGAGGATTCTGCTGTGCTTAGACATGCTTACTTGAGTTCCTTTTGAAATGCATCCTGGGAGACAGACCTACCTTTTGAAACAACAGAACATTTTCTTCATGGGTTGACATGAAAGGAAAGTTAAAGCTTTCAGGCTTGAAACAGAACAAATGTCATCTGACGAGTGGTTTTCCAGAGGACTGTAAATGAGGTGGCAGGCTTTTCACCATCTTCTCCTTCCCCTTTTGTCTGTCCGTTTTTAATTCAATCAGAAAACACCCACAGCGTCCACACCTACATGCATATATTTGTGTCTTCTCGCAAAACGATAAACCCCGCTAAAAATGTTATTACGCCTCTTAGAAATGTTGTGAAAGCTTAAGTGTCTCCTGACCTTTCGTCTAAGCGAAGCGTGATGGAAAAAAAGTGCTTGGGTCACTTTGACTTGATAGAGAGATGGCATCGGTAAGTGTTTATTACAGCTGAAGGGGCTATCAGTGATCAGACATCTGTGAATGGCCCCTACATCAAAGCCCTCCTGTCTTTAAGAAGAAGCCACAGCCGGATGGCAATCAACATTAGGCAGAAATGTTGGCTACCGTAATTACAAGCTTTGTGAAGTTTTACGTTTTTTGAAGAGCCACAGAACACCTTCAGCAATCAGAGAAAATTGAGAAACGGAATACTTCTGTGGAATATCACCTTTTTTTGCTCTTCTGATGGCAGAATTTAATCAGAAAGGTGACAGTGTCAATTCATTTCTGACAAAAAGCCCTCGGGCAGATTTAAGCATAATGATTTGCAGTATCTACGTACTCATTATCTGTGTTACAGAGTAAGGGTGTTGATAGGTGCCATTGTTCACAATTTTCCTATGCTTTTATGAGAATTATTATTAAATGTGAACGAAAAATCATCTTCGTGACATTTTGCCAAAAGAACATCATCACCTCAAAAAGAGCTTCTTTCTTAAAGGGATAGTTCACCTAAAAATTATTATTCCTATTGCATTTGTATGGTGTTCCTCTCTATGTGGGACGAAAAGATGACAGACCTTATTTTTGGGTAAACTATCCCTTTAATGCATTTCCAGTTCACTCTCAGTTCAAAATATGCATAATGTGGTTTGGGGGTGGTGGGGGTAAAAGTGTTATTTATTTAATTCATTAATGATATGATTTAGTCTTCAAACAGAAGTCCTGACTTTATAATTTTTGATCTCTAGGAGGAAGAGCTGAGGAAAAGTGGAGAGGCGAAATACGCCCATTTGAGCAACGATCTTCATGTTTTAATTGAAGTTTTCGCACCACCTGGAGAAGCCTATTCCCGCATGAGCCATGCCCTGGAGGAGATTAAGAAATTCCTTGTTCCAGTAAGTTCATACTCTTGGATTCCTTAAGAGGAATGGTGAGCTGGAAGCCAAGATGAGATGAGTGCACCAACCAATACTGAACTCTAGTGCTCTCCTGCATGCATAATTTGGCTCATATTTATTGCGTAGAAAAAAAAGATTATACATATGATTAAATATGCCTTACAAAATTGGATGTTTAAAATGCTGGAATTGGATAATCTATTTCACAAATCCACATTAATTTCACCCTAGGTTATGATTCTGAATTATTTTTGACTATGTAGAGTACAAGTCAGTAAGAATTAAAAAAAGAATACTACATTTAAAGAGATTTCTAATGAATGTGTTCGATCTGTAAAATTAAAATCCCAAACAGATATTTTAAATTGCAGTAATGTTTCACCATATTACTGTTTGGACCCAAATTGTTTATCCAAAAACGCATCCTTGGAGAGACTTTCAAAAATATTAAAAAATCTTATCAGCCCCAAACCTTTGAACAGTAATGTAATCACACTAGCTTACTTGTAACACTAGGAAGATGGGTTCTGGAGCTTTCAAAGGTAATTAATGTGTCAGCTGAATATCTCTGTATGGAGTCCAGACTGTAAATATTAATGTACTGTAGCAGTGAGAGTTGTTGGCCTCCGGGAGGAAGCGTTCTAGGAGAGATTCCCTACATTCACCTCTTCTGCCCGGAGCATTAGGCAGATTCTTAACCTCTTGACATCGCCACATCTTTGCATCATCCAGCACTGGTCTGGTTATATCCTCCATATCTGCTGTCAGTGTTTTAACATGATTTATCTTTATGCCCACTGTGGAATACCAAGCCGATGAATTCCATCTCAATAGCTGTGTTTCTATCTTTAAGCATTCTAAAATGTCATACACATACTCCTGACTCCTTTTGTAGCCAGGTTCTAAGACAGCAATGTGTCTATCCATTTCACTTGGATTCTGCCATAAAAGCAGCCTCCTATGCATTAGACAGCGAGGCATCTCATTAGGCTTTGGAGCTAATATCTTTAAATTTTTTAATTTGTGTATAGTGGTCTACTCATTTATCTTTGTCAGAAAGCTTGATTCCTGTCAGGATTAAAGAAGTCTGCTGGCATCTCAAGATGGTGCACTTTATAATGTTAATAGCATCTAGGCAGCCATGTGAATATGTCAGCATTAGTTTTATAGAGACATGACATTATGGCCCCTTTCTAATTAAAGTTTTTGCTATGCCCCTTAATTCCAGTGAAAACAAACCTTAATGCTACAGCAAACATGACATTCTAGTGTATTTTGTGCTTCTTTTTTGCAATATTTTCGGGAAGCCATTTTCTGTCCCAGCATCACAATGCCACAGTGCACAAAGAACAGTCTATTAAGAAATGTTTTACCGAGTCTAGTGTGGAAGAACTTGACTGACCTGCACCAAGCTCAAGTCCTATTGAATACCTTTAAGATGAATTGGAACACACAGACCCCTGACTCATCATCATTACCTGTCCTTAGTGATGCCCTTGTGTCCAAATGAGAGAAGAGCCCAGTGTTCGTGTTTCAATGGCTACTGCAAAACTTTCCCAGAAGAGTAGAAGCTGTTAGCAAAGGGAGGGAGACTCAGCTTCCCAATAATTCCCAACCAAACATAAAATATTAGTAATATAGTTTTTTCTGTTTTTGAAAAAAATGTTTTGCAATGCTTCAGTTATGTATTGTGGCGGTTCAGCATTCAAATATCAGTGGACTGTCTCTAAAAGATAATGCTCCCATGTTGGAAAAAACATCCAATCCAACCCTAAACCAACCTGATAGTGTTGGTTTGCAAAACAAATGCAAAACTTATATCAAAACGCATTTGTTAATGCAACCGTGTCATTTCAACTTCCTATAACACAGATTTGTCGAACCGTAGTTACACAGGATTCAAACCGGAACTCCTTGTCTCTCGAGTACATCTCTGTACTCCGTGAGCTACCGAACAAACATACCATCTGCGAAAACCCATGTCCAGATATGAAGCTGGATGTAACATTAAAATAAAAATAGAAATCTCTTGTAACATTATAAAATGTCATTACTAGCATATTTAGTAAGTTGAATGCATCCTGAATAAAAGTAGTGTCTTTTTAAGACAATAGAGCATAGAATGGTTTACTGCATGCATGTATTACTCTCAATGAAATAAAGCTGCATGCAGATTATCTCGAGCTCTGGATTAAATTGCACTATGAATTGTGAAGTTTCATTGAACACATTTAGTAATTCCAGATTAGCTTGGTAAACATACAATGAATATGTCTTAAAAAACAAACGAATAAAAACAATAGGTCTTTGCAACCTGGACAACTGATAGACCTAAACCTTTGTTTATTAAAGCCTACAGAAAGCCCATTATGTGAATACGATTACACAACCTCACACACTGCCAAAGAGTGATTCATGCCAAACACAGCATCTTTAGTAGGAGTGAGTGGGCTTTCCTGAGCTGCAGAACTGTACATCTATTGACTGTAGTCTCATTAAGAAAGAAACTGGCTAGATTTTGCAGGAAAAAGTCAAATGTATACCAATAGAGGATGTACAGACTCACACAGAGACTGAAAAGCAAAAACATTTTTTTGATGGTTTATTTATTCTTCAACCTAGCTGGACACAATTTGGCTTGGTGTTTCTAAGACTCCCTGTTTATATCCTGAATCAATGCATTACCGCTATTATTAAATCTGATTCAGAGCTTAATTCGCTTTACCTCGAGACACTCTACATAATGAGTCCATCAGAATGCTCATTACATCTGATAAGTATAAAATACATTTCTGTCTGTCTATGTGTTGCCCTCATTTCTCAGGGCTAGGAACCCAGTCAGATTGTTTAGCTATGACATGGGCTGCCCCGGCAACAGGGAAAACCTAGGTAGCGCTGATCCAAGCACCAACACATCTCCCACCTTTCAACATCTTATAGAAATGATCAAAATTCCTGCTTCTAGGTTTTACATGTTTTTTTGGTGATTGTCTCTGCAGTTGCGAAGAATATGTTCAGAGGACTGTGAAATAATCACCCCATCATTTGTCCTATTTCCAGGTTGTTATTTCATCACAAGGTTCATCTTGTGTATCATGGTTTAATTAATTAATAATAATAGGCAAGCCATTATTTAAGGATTATTGTGACACTTAAGACTGGAGTAATGCCTGCTGAAAAATCAGCTTTGCCATCACAGGAATAAATTACATTTCAGAATGTATCTAATATATTAAAATATAATTAGAAATTTTAATAGCATTTCACAACATTACAGCATTCTTTGATAAATTAAAAGCACCGTTGACAAGCACAAGAGACTTCTGACTATATATATGTATAAATATATATGTAGGCTATATACTGTATATTATGGCATTGTGAGTTCCACTGTGTTCAGTAAATTTACATTTTATATAACAATCGATGAGCCTTAGCCCATTTAGTGGACACAAAAGCAGCTCTACATCTCAGCAATGCAATCTTTATTGATTGTTGAGCATATCTCTGTGGAAAGGCCACTTTCTTCTAGCTGCCATGTCTGATATTTGCCTGTACCCAGCTGTTGTGCCAAACAGGAAGGGAAATAAGTGGCTGGTGGAAATGAGGCTCCGTTTATCTGCCTGTGGCAGTGACATGATAATAAAATAAGCGCTATCCACTCTGTAATCGTCCTTGTGATTCAGGGCCCTGTCATGTTCAATCAAATGAGAGAGGGACTTTATAAATGCAGAAAGTGGAATTATTCTTTCACAACAATGCACTGATAGCTGATGTCAAACAAAGTTAATAAGCCAGTGCTATATTTTTCTCCTGCCTTTTAAATGAAAGATATGTGTGCATCACATTCCCTCATTCTGCACCGTCTCTGGTGCCTTTTTGTCAGTATAAAACAGTACGCAAAAATGTTTCTTGTCCTCCACATCTGAAAAACAAGCTAAAACAGATTTCTTTTTTTGCACAGATTTTTTTTTTTTGAAGTCAGCAAAACTTTCTGGCGGTATATTTAACATTCCCTGCCAACATTCAGGTGGTCTGGCAATGTATTTAAAACTTGCTTTGACGCTGGCTTCTGCAAGATCCAACTGGATAATTGCTTAGATAATCAGATGAGATGCATGGAATGAAATGTATTTTTATGTCAGGTCTGCTGTTTTTCTTTCCACAGGATTACAATGATGAGATCAGGCAGGAGCAACTTCGTGAGCTCTCCTACTTAAATGGCTCAGATGACCCGAGCCGAGGAAGAACTGCACGAGGACGAGGCTTACGTCTGACCTCCACAGCCTCCACCCGGTACAGTAGCTTCACCTCACCACCCCTCAGAAAAAACACAGAAACCTTAAAGGAACAGCTCACCCATGTGTGCCATCATTTATTCACCTTCATCTCATTCCAAACCTGTATGACTTTTTTCTTCTGTGAAAGAAAGCAAGTTTTTAAATATTTCTTGTATATTCTACCTTTGTGTTAGATTCTTGGATTTTGAGAAGGTAAAAAAAAAAAAGTTTAGTCTTTTCAGAAGGAGAAAATGTCAGACAAGGTAAACTGATACTAGTTACTGTAAAAAAGGACAAAAATGTTATGTTTTATGCTAATGACCCCACAAATACCAGCAAAAATATTAGCATGCAAGTTTGAAATGATATGAGTATATGAGAAACAACTTTTGGTTGAACTATTGCTTTAACTAACATAGTGATATAATAAAAATATAACAATAAAAAGTCCAAGTTTACTCTAACTGCTTTAACTCTAACTGTAACCTAGGCCCAATTTTTACTCCCAAACATCTGCGCACTGTTGGATCATGAAAGTGCCCTGAGGCTCTGTGTTATTAATCAGGTTAGCAGGTGAAGCTTTAATTGTTCTCATCAAAAGCATAACTTACATATACCGTCATACATTATTTACATTATCTTTAATGTTTATTTCATACATTTCACACTGCACTTGCTCTGGCTTGCTTGAGCCACTGAAGATCCCTCTAGGATTCTCCCAAAACAACAACAGCTTGCATTACCTCAGGTAGTAATAATAGATTCAAAATATGATCTTTCTGTTTACCGTTCCTGGCGGGTAAAGCTATAAAGCTTCTCTTCCCCTTGATGTGCCCCGAGAAGTCATTACTTCAAATCAGCATGGCAAAAACAACACTGATGAGGCCATTAGTCTCTGTAGGATCTTTAGATTTGGATGGACAAAATGTAGAACTGGACAGATCGAAACATCTGCCATTCACCATTGCTGCCAACTCCATCTGCCGTGTTGCAACAGTAATCAGGTTGAAAATGACTCCAGAAATGGACAACTTCACCCCTTGATTCCACAGTAGCAGCACAAGGGAGAAAAATAAAGTCGTCTCTCTTTGCACTGAATCAAACAATGTGTTCTTCAGACTGATTTCTGATGCTGTGCTTCACTGCCACTGTTACAGTGTGTAACCAGAGCAGTGCTGTGAAAGAAAAGAGCTGAGGCAGTGAATACTGCAATATCTTTGAAAAGTCTGCTGTCTCACCTTATTGAATCACTGGCATTATGGTTCACAGGGCTTTAATAGGCTGTCTGCGATGAAAACACCAGCTAACAGCAACCTACTATTATAGCATTGCAGCAAATGACTCCACACAAAATGCTAATTTTTTTTTTATCTGTAAACATTGGAGTTGTGCTGCACTGATTTTGCATAGAGCTGCCACTGCATCAAGCCTTTGGTGTGTGTTTATACAGAAGTATGTGGTTCTGCAGAGGCGTTATACAGTATCACAGCAATATCATAAACAATTTACTATAAAATAAATACTTTTACATATTCATGTGAATACAAATTCTTATACAATAAGGTAAATCGTCACAGACCAAACCTATTTTCAGTTATATTAATTACAATTCAATTAATTAAATGAAATTAATGGAAAGTTTGTTTTATAGATAAAAAAAAAGAATGTTATTTTTGTATAAAAAAAAAACAACAACAACAACAAGCAATTTAAAACAGAAAAAACTAATATATTGCACCAAAAATTTTAAGAAATATATACAATATTACAATATAAAAAATAAAATAAAAAATAATATATTTCTATTGTATATTATATCATATATTTTTGTCTTACTTTATGTCTTTAGAGGTCGAGGGGGGACAGCTCCACCCCCTCCACCAGGACGAGGAGCAGCAGCACCCAGAGGAACTGTGGCAACACGCGCCACCGTCCCAACACCCACACTAGCCAGGGGAGTGTCTGCACCCCGGGCCAGAGGAACTACAGGGACCCCTGGATACAGAACCTCGCTACTGCAGGCCACGCACAAATCCTATGACGACTACGTAAGTCAAGATTAAGTGTTTTTAATGACGATAAATTTTGTGTGTCTTAGTTTTGTTTGAAGAACTGCTGAGGTAGAAACCCTTGAGTTGGTGTTCAAAAGCTTGCTTACACACCCACACAAAAACATGTACGCACTCACAGAATAGAAGGCTTGACAGAAAAAAGGTTTATGAATCCTTAAATCAAATTCACTGAGGGAAATGTGCAAGGAATGGCCTTTCTATTTACCAAAGGTTGAATGAATCAGTCAAGACAGAATCCATTCTGACAGATTGAACACCAGAAGATGTTAGTCTACACGCCGACATACTGTAAAGAAAAGCCATGTGGTGCAAAAAGAAAAGCATCTGCTCACTTGATTGACTGTTGTCTGTGAGACGATGAGCTTGACTATCACTATCAGTATCTGACTACCATTTCCAGTTTTATAATTATTGACGATGGTGATGATAATAATGATTATTAAACAATAATGGAAACTTTGCTGATTTGTAGGACAGCGCCTACACATCGCAGACTTTTTGTACCCAGGTGTGCACAAGGTTATTTTTACGAATTCTCAGCCAAGTGAACGTCAAACTCCAACCTAATGAAAAAAGCAATATCTCATGGATTCGATTCCCTCTGAGCTTTTGCCTAATGCAAAAACCCTATATGTGCAGCGCTGTGGCAGATTGGTCTGTCTGCATGGGGAAATGTTAGAGTACAGACTCATTACCAACGTGAATTGAGTTCTGCTGGAGAGCCTCTGTATTACGGGAGACATGGAAAACGTGGACATATTTCTGTGAGTAATTGGGTCTGAGGTTGGCAGGTGGAGGAAAGAGAACTAAGAAATGAGCAGTTCACTAGGAACATATTGTATACCTTTTAAAATCTAACCTTGCCACTTCTCAACCTTCGTGTTTACTTTGACTTTGAGAATTCCAGAATATGCATGTATATTTGTGGAAATATATATATATATATATAAGTGCATATAAAAGTGTATATCACTATGTACAGGTGTATATTACACATAGAGAGAGTGATCTGAATCTGAAAATTGTCTCTTGTATTACTTATTCACATTTCTTTGGTGAGAATCGCTTCAAAGATTCAATATATTTCAGAATCAGATTACATTTGTGTGTTTAACATAACAGCAGAGGAGTTATATTACAGAAATATCAAACAATCATATTACACTTTATAAGTAATAAAATACTATGGTCAAATAAAATATTTGACTGAAGTGCCACAATGAATTCTTAAAGCTACACAAAGCTAACATGTTCTGAATCATAAAATCATTACACGTCAATAAAAAATGACAGATACTCTATAGTGTGTGCAATCAACAAGCAGCTTTGAAAATATTATGTTATATACATACATTATCTGCTAATCCACATTCAGAGATATGTGTATATATGTGTTCAATAGAAATAGTTTTTTTCTGTTGGCTGCTTTTACACAAATTTTAACTGTCATCCAGGTTTAAGATGTATTTAATGAAAGACACATGAATATCCACTGTTGTGTGGCAGCATTCTTTTCTTTTTGTTGGTGAGGATTTGAATGCAGTTAATCACAGCTCTTATGTATACCAGCCGAGCCATGCCAGACTGCCTCCTCCTCTCCCTCTCAGCACAACAGCTTTACTCAGAGATCACAAGTGCTCTCTCAGAGGGCTCTTCACTCTTCTACAAACCAGCAAGACACTCCTCTATGAGCTAACGCCCCTTTTCCTCCCACAAAATAAACAAATGTGGCTTAGTAGAAAGCTAGACGGCTACAACATATTAAAATAATATGTTCAAAGCTGCTTTATGCTTTGTAATTTTCCAGTTTTTCTTATCCGTTGGCCATTGTTTGTGTGTTGTTTGATGTTAGAATACTTTTTCTTGTCCCAGCTTAATACGCGCTGTGCTTGTAAGTCATTTGTAGGTTGAATATGCTGAAAAGTGTAAACACTGAAGCTCTGTGGTGTTATCGAAACATTGTTTTGTTTTGTTTGATTATCCAGCCCAGCATAGCAACGGCTTGTCAGCCAATGGTGTTAGTTTGGGGCGTGTTCTTGACCAATGGCAGACAGGGAAAAAGGTTCGAGAACAATAATGGTTTTTCCATTTCTGTTCGGCAGCAATAACACACTGGAGATTTGTTTTTGACAATTTACTCACCCTCTTGTCCTTCACAAAGACTTTCATCTTTGAATCACAAGCTCAAATATTTTTAATGGAAGCTGAGAGATTTAAAACACATCCTACCATTCCAACCAAACGCTTTAAACAGCATTAAACAAGCACGTTTGGTTTTCCATTCATTATAGTACATGTACTGTATTTATGAATGTTTACATGTGAATTCAATATATGTTTATTTGTGTTTTGAAGATGAACTAGTCTGCAGTTTTTGAATGAGGGTGAGACAGGTCCCCTTTTTCTTGCATAATATACTTTTTAAAGTACTAACTCTATGAAAACTTAATTAAAAAGCATACAGAATGCCTTCTAAGGTCACAACCAGCTCGCTGTGGAAATATGAATAAAAAGGGTCAATCGCTATAAAAGAAGCCCTTGAGTGTCTCGGAAAGTATCGCAGTAAACCTCTTATACTCACAGTCACACAACACTTCACATGGCAAAAGCCAATTCAAGGTGCAGAATAGAACGTTGCGAAAAGGCTTCTCTCGCACCAATTCAAAGCAAGGTTCTCACCACGGCTGTAATTGTTTTTTAACAATGGGCTTGCTTACACCGCTGACTTGACATTTCTGAGGTGAACTAATTATTGAAATGGAATTCTTCATGCAGAACTCCCTCATTTAATAAAACAGATGTACGACATACACCTAACGATAATAACTATGCCAAACCTATGTAAATAGGGCGCTCACATGACGTTAAGCATTTTCTGGCGCATAACCAAACCGCAGGGAAATACCTGCGTCTTCCCTTCCTGTAAA
>JAUMHQ010000070.1:10410356-10434461 GCA_032361165.1 Enteromius paludinosus
AACCAGGCTTAGTTGGGTCCAGTTCTCCTCTGGCCGGACACCCAGCACCTAATTTCCAGTTCAATTTAAACGCATGTTAGATTGTGTAAGGACTTATAGTGTGTGTGTGTGTGTGTGTGTGTGTGTGTGTGCATCTGGATCCAGCGATCTGTCCACGGAGCTTGTCTTGGTGTTCTGGTCTCTGATGAAGATCATCTCTTTGTGTTGGTACACCATCTGATCTGGATACGGACTGAGGAACAGAATTAAAGAGAGAAAGACTAATATTAGCATAGAAGCCATTCTTTTTACGATGTAACGAGTACACCGTGTGTTAAGGGGAGTGTTCCCGGTTCCGGATGATCCAATTAATGCAGCCTAACAATCCTTTAACGGATTTGATTTATAAATGTGTATTGGAGTGTTATGTGTAAGTCAGAGTAAGGAGATGCGTCTTTAATCTAGATTTAAACTGACAGAGTGTGCCTGCCTCCTGAACAGTATTAGGTAGATAAGCTGAACCCTAGCACAGGAAGAAGATGAATTTTCATTTTATGATGCTGTGTGTCCTTTACGGACCAAAAAGTCTGATTGTTGGGGTGTATCTCAAAGACACAAACAAATTGTAATAGTCATTGCAAAACAGTATGTGCCACAAAAGTATGTGTTTCGACAAAAGATTATTATGTGCTGCTGGATTTCCATTTGGCCCAAATATAAATCCAGAAATTTAAATATGACTGTATAGTAAAATATGTGCTGCATATTTACTGCATGCATTGTAAGAAGAATATTTCTTTCAGTGAAAGCTAAAAAAAAAAAAAAGAGTAAGAACAAGTGTATGGATGTCATGAGTCATGTAGCATCTCCTAAACACCTCATCATGAAGTTTTAATCTGTTTATTGTGTCTTTTGTCTGCAATACGTGATCGACCTAGGCATTATCCGCTTGTCTTCAAACATGGCAAATGAGACAACTGTCGCTCATTGATCGATATTTTCTGTTGGACATGATTCAGCTATGTCAGTCCTCCACTCTGGGAGTATATTTATTAGAGAAATCCTATCGTGGTGTAATTAAACATTGATTTTTAAAACCCTAAACAATTAGAGTGCTGCTTTGAGACAGATTCAGTCCTCTAGCATCTCCCTCTGTGATTATTCTTTTGTGTTTCTGTGATTTCAGGGATATGATGACGGTTATGATGGGGAATATGACGACCAGAGTTATGAGGGCTATGATGACAACTACAGCAACCAGTCGAAAAGGTGCAAGTTTATTTTTTAAAAATACATTGTCACAACATGAGCTAATTAATACTTAACTTTGACTCTAAGTATCTGTCAAAACGTCTCATAAGAATTATTTTCCCTCCTACAGTGTTTCAGAATATTATGAATATGGACATGGTAACAATGATGAGGCCTACAACAATTATGGTAAGCATCTGATCTAAAGTTCTTTTTTTTGTGTGTTTCATCCTCTTCTCTTTTAGCTTACTAGAAAACAGTTAGGATTTTAGGTCATCCGTTTTGAATGGTGTACCGCAAAGAGAAACATCCTCTTGCATAGCAGTGGTTTGCATAGCAGGCGGGCTGAAACTCAGTCATGGCACATTGCCCACACCAGTGAGAAACCTCTTTGCCTCATTCATTTTCCATATTGCTGTTAAATGTTTCAGAGCTAAAGGTAAGGAAAAACACCTAGCGGCATTTGCCAGTTGTTAAATCACAGAGGCCCAGGGCACAGCATCTGCCATCTTACCTTACTAGTCTGCTTCAGGGCTGGGTTTTAAGATGCACTTGAAATCGTGGACTTGAGCCAGTAGAGAGCTGGAGGCCTTGCTAAAGCCCACCAGCAGAGTCAGAATAGCCTTTCAGCCATTACTTTGGCTTTTGAATATGTGCCCTCTGTGGATTACATTTGATGCAGTATTCCCTCTGTTGTTGGCATGGATTGTTGTTTTCCTCTGATGCCAGTTTCCCATTGTATACGTGCCTGCTCATTCATTTTGCATTGTGGCAAATTGTGCAGCGGAGTGTCAAAGTGTTAACAGAAATGATTTGACGTTTTGCCACTTCTTGGCTTGAAACCAAGATTTCATTGTGTTAGGAAAGGTTTTGCCCATTTCCACCTCAGAGTAAAAAAACAACACATTTTTGCTACTCGCAATAGCAATTTTCTGACTTCCTGTTGCACACAGTGTTTCATAGTTGCAGCTTTGTTTCTTACAGCTGTTTGGTTAAAAGACAATATTTAGTTAATATTATTGATTTCACTACACACTTCAAAACTGAATTGAGCTGGATAATGACACTAACTTTGCAACATTGACCCTTTTATTAAACTGAATTGGAACAATGTTAAACTAAATAGAGCTGAATAATGACACTATTAGGTTCATTCTACAGTTCATTACAGGTTCAAAGTAATTTTTCATAAATGCATATTTATTTCTTGCACTTTATATCACACTTAGAGACTTTATCTTTCACACTGTGATACAGTTTCTAACTTTACTTTTTATAAATTCGACTATTGAAACTATTTCTTGCAATGTGACAATTTTGACTTTATATCTTTAGTTTGCGACTATTTCGCAATGTGATTTCCTACAGTTGTGACTATTTGTTTCACTTGTGACAAGCTAGGCAATATTGCATTCATAATTCCAGACAAAATGCTTTTGAATTTAAATGCGATATTGCCTAGCTTGTCAGAGAACTACGAATCTGTGTAGTAAATGTTGCTCCATCTGAAAACAGGTGATGGCTATTTACTTCTACAGTAATCACGAAACTGCTTTGCTGATGAGATTAACTGCACAGCCCTAATCTGATTATTTGATTTCACAATTGTGAATTTATTTGTAATTTAATTGTAAGTGTGAATATCACACAATGTGACTTTATTTCAAATTTCTAACACATCTCACTATTACCTGTTTTTGTTTTTTTTACTTAAGAGGTGGGAACAGACTTCCATAAGATTGCAATGAACAGAGATAGTTTTTCTCAGTGAGGAGGAACTATGGGGAAAAGCTATTAAATATAATGTGAGTGAGGGAGGGCTGTTTGTGCGGTAGTGATCATTACACAGAAGACCGGAATAAAAGGGATTTTGTCATGATGTATAATGGTTTTGTACATCACTTTCTCTGTGAAACGGTAGTTAGCAACAATGAAGGTTAAGGTTCTTTGCCCTGAAGGCGGGCTGATTGTTTCCTCAATGGCCCAGCGATCACACTCGGAGAACCTAATGGAGCATCGGCTCCCAACACATACTGTATTTAAATGACAGCAGGGTCCTACTGTGAGCTCAGCCAGGAGTTCATGCCTCATCTGCTCTTCCTTTGGTAACTGATAATTAGGGCAAAGTGACATTGTATATTTCTCAAATCTACGATAATGTACTGAGGCGAACATGCAATGCCCTAGAAGGGATCTGGGAATGGAGCTCTAAACAAATTATTGAAATGTATGTGTAAGATGATCAGCTAGTGCTCAGTTTATCATTTTGTAATGCTTAGAACAAAAAAAAGCATTAAAAATTGCTAATGTCACATGAAATGACATGGCCGTAGGATATCCATTCCCTGATTAATCGTCAAAGCATTGCATTTCAGTCTTTTAAAGAGGCTCCTCTCTTTTGTAACATCTACATTCACTTGAGATGCATTAAATGAAGCTTGTTGCAACTGTTTTAAGCATTTCCCTTCTGTTTAATTGTTTCACTTTTAGCAGAAGAGGACTGGATATCATCGAGGCCCAACCTCAAAGCTCCTGCGTCAAGACTTACTCGAGGGGGCTACAGAGATCACCCCTATGGTAGATATTAAAGGTGCTCCAGATCATGTGACCTCCATACAACGCCAACCTTATTTACTAAATAATCACTAAAAGTGATAGGTCAATGATGTTTTTAAACTCACACTAACCTTGGGGGGCGAAAAAAGCGACATGGTCCCTTTTCTTATCTGAAACTGTTGACTTCTTTGTATATGATATCTTATTAAGGTTAATTCTGGCCAGGATTTGGCAGTGTACTTTTGTCATTGAATGCTCCTTCCTTTAGTTTCTCATTGTTTGTCCCCCAAATGTAAAGCATGGAATTAGCCACACATTACGGGAAACTTTGCGTTAAGACAAAAGTGTATGAGACTCATTTTGTACATAACATCTTTCGTAATACTTCTTGATTTGATGATGGTAAATACTGAGTTTGTACATTTAATTTTGATATCAGTATTGGGTTTGAAAGCAATTGGCTATGTATGTAGCCACATCCAAGTGCTTTGCTTTGTGTGTAGCTTGTATTTGTACATAAAAAATGTAATAAAAAGGATGTAAAGCGCCTTGTGCAAGCTTCTCTAAATAGGTGATCATAATTGTTAAACTTGTGTTGCTATAATTTGTTAATAAAGATGAGATCATTTTTGTAAAATTAGATTAGGCACGTACTTGTCTTTAGTACTAAATGCCTGTATGACTTGAGGAAATGGATAATGTTTTCTTTTTTTATATATAGATCTATTTAACAAAGAAAAGCCACAAAAAGGAACCGTAGAGACGTTGTCATTTGGTGTAATAATAGATAAGCTTCATTAATAGAATTAAACTTTGTTAAATAATTTTTAACATTAGCTCTAAATTGTTCATTGACTCTTGATTAGTCGTTTAAATGTTTAACATGTTAATGGAAATCCACTGTTTAGACCAATAAATTGAATCTTTTTTAACACACTCTTTAAGCTTCAGCTTATTAAACAATAAGTCGGACTGACTTGTCTGCGCTAACGTGACTCTGAGAAAGATATGGAGATTCAGGAGGTAAGAACGTCCCCATATTCCAATTCTAAGTGCCTTCAGCCTTTGGTGTTAACCACTGTAGCCAATGTGAATATGGCTGATATTCACACGGTTTCATCACTCGCAGGAGTGAATGGGATCCAGTTAAAATGCTTTATCTCTGCTACCTACAGTACATTTTCCTCTTTTGCTATTTATGTTAATGAACATCAGAAGGCTGCATCTGTGTTGTACGGTAATACCAATGCTTTTAAATATCAGCACTACTGAAAGTCCCATAGAGACCTCAACTCTTTTTTGTGACTATTAGAACTGAATGCTGACGCGTATTAAGACTTCGAAAGGATGACTAAACGTTAAGCAGGTAACCCTAATAATAACTCTAATGTTGCGAATGCCAGTCATAAATTAAGTTATTTATACTTCAAAAAGTAAACCTGCCCTCACTAACCCCAAATAAATGCCTCGGCCCTCTAAATCCGCTAATAAAGTTAACTAGCGACATCAAAAATGACTTACTAACACATAAGAAGACAATTAACAATCCATCTTTTAAAAGAAGCTAAAACTGATCTTTAATACCTCACCAGCTAAACTAAGCTTTTTAACCAGACACGCTGAAAAAGATGGTTGCTCTCAAATCATATTCTGCTCTGACAGCTTTTGTCCAGCCCCACAAATTGGTTTACTTTTTTGATAGTAACATATGCTTTTTCAAACTGTTTTCAGTCCATCTGTTGTTTGTGCATGCGAGTGTACGTTTGTTTTGACTTGTAGTCTCACTCATCGTCTCTTCTTACTTCATTTTGTGTATTATACTAATAGCGCCTCGAAATCTATATCCTAAATTTGATTTATCCTTCCAACAGGTACCAGTCTCTCTGTGAGCTGAGATGCAGTGGATTCAATCAGACTGGGTAAGCTGCAAAAATGGCTCATTTTAACAAATAACAAATGCGTTCAAATATAGTTATAGGTGTATATTTGCTGGTGTTTAGTATATCTTGCCTTTTTTATTATACATTCATTCATTTTCACCCATATAGGTGGGAAACACTCACATTTTTTGCATAAATCTATCATATCAACACCTACATGTACCATAAAGCTGTCTTAGAGCGGGACAAAACAATAAAGCAAAACTGAGGAGCATGTACTAATGCTTTGTTGTGACAATACAATTAATAAACCATTTAACAAGTAACACAAACATCCTGTTGGGTTATAGCTTGAAGACATAAACCCACTCAGTGCGATATAGACTTATGACACGGCATAGATTAATTGCGCCACTAAAATATTAAGGAATGATTGTATGACCTCGAGTAAAACGTGGCCTTAAGGAACAATGCTTTGAACATTTGGGTAATTATATATTTTTTTTGTATTAAATATGCTGCAGGAGATCCACGCATGTGAACAGCAATAAGAGACAGTATTTTTTGGTTTGTTTTTTCTTTCACTAAGGCAATTATGCGCATCAGAAACAAACGAAACAATTGTAAAATCAATTAACGGAACACTTTCAATATCGATTTAAGCTTTTTTTAATGGTCTAGGCTTAGAAACTGCATATATTAGTCATTCAATTAATTTCCATTGTCGCATTATTTTGGTTCTCTTGATGGATGGAAGTCTTTTGTAGAGGTCAGCCATGTTTTATAGTCTAATTAAGGACAAGACAGGGGCATGCTCAAACAAATGCGTTTTTTCCACACAGAGAACCATTTGTAAGCCAACAAAGGATGATTAAATCACTGATGCCTATCAGATGATCAGATGGCTTATTTGAGAATAGAAGGGTAATAGGAACGGAAACGATGGCAAAGATGTTTTAGCCACATTACTGCCACTGCGGTAGTTTTTGATCGTCAGTGGTCTGCATGAAATAAATATTTAACTGTTATATAATGAAAAAGTGATTAAATCATATGTATGGTATTTTGATTTGTGGACTGGTATGATTTTGAATAGCTTTAGGCTTGCTAATTAAAATGGCCATTGTCTTCTAATCAGTGGCACACAGGTGGACATTTGGCTATTTCACAGTAGTGCCTTCGGCATGAACCTGTCCGCAGAGGATTTCAAAGCTTGGATGTATATCTCATTTGTCTTTATGCAGTGTTCCAAAGTGAAAGAGAGAGCAAGAGGTCTGATATTTTGAATGCAAACGTGAAGGTGATTAATATCAATTTATGACTGATTCTGTGACAAGCAACTGGACTTTTTATAGGCAGTTAAACCTGGTCTTCTCTGCATTCACAATGCATTTTCTTTTTTTTCTGTGAGGAAGAATACATTTATGACAGTAACAGATTAATGCATGATGCTTTCTGTTGGGTGTTTGTAATTCACACACAAGACATTCAATTTGCTGTCAAATACTAGTGGAGTTCCCATCACTGTTGAAAATCACTGTTGTTTTCTATGATAGAGTTGGTCATCACAGAGCGCAAGAGACAGAGATGGAGACTTTAGAATCCTAGTAGGAATACATGTATATAAAAACAGACTCAAACATCAACTTTTAATATTGCCTTGATATTAAAAACTAGGGATATTTTCACAATAATACAAAGGCATAATAATAAAAATTGTTTTTGGTACATAAAATACTTTCCTCAACTACTGACAGTTTTACTTATATATATATATATATATATATATTATTTATTTATTTATTTATTTATTTATTTTTTCAAGATTAGCTGCATTTTATTAATATCTACAGAGAACATGAGAACTACAACATAAAGAGGACAAATATAAAGAGTATCAACATTACCTACCTAAATTTTAAACCACATAAAAGGGTATATACTGTACTGTGAACTAAACTCAAACACAAGAAATGGTGCTTGGACACATTACATGCTGGCCCTGTAATTCAGTTCCTTACACAGCAGGAGAGCAGACAAACAAATGTTAAGTACACAAAGCTCTTAACTGTACAAAAAGAGAAATCGACGAGCTCCAATTTCTTAGCAGCATTCAGACCTTCGAAATGTGGGATGATGAGTCTGTTGGTCTTTTCATCTTTTAAATTGTGCTCTTATTTAGTTTTATACCCCTGTGATGTTGATATCGCACCATGTAGTGCCTCAGTTAAAGCCATTGTGTGAGAATTAAACAGACTTTTATGTCTCCCGCCTATAGCCTCTTCAGAGGATCCTTCAGGAATTAACGTGGATAATGGAAAGAGACCAGTTAATCCTGCCTCCATTACTTTTCCATAATCAATAATCAGCGCAGACGATGTAGAGATTTGAAAATAAATCCACCAAAGTCTTTTAAATGATGCTTGTAGCTTTTATTTAAGCCTGAGAATGTAATGTGAGATGTAATCATTACCTACGTTAAGCCATCGGACAGTCAGCATGGAGGAGAACAAAAGACGACGCAGTTTTTTCTTCAGTAGATCATGAATCATAAGCAGTGTGTCAAAATCTTTAACAAACAAAACAGCCGAAACAACGGCATGTGATGTGGTTTGAAGCAAAGAGACGTGTCAGGCTATTAATTCTTTAACAAATAGCAGCATGTCAGACTGTGGTCATATTTATGTTATTTCATCTATCTCCAGGCGAGATTGTAGACACGCATATTATCGCTGAGGAGTGTATGACTATATCATCAGCGGTTCTCTGACACCAAGTCCTCCCACATATCCAGCTCTATCTCTGTCTTTTATGCTGCCAAGAGTAGGATGTTCCTTCCCAGACTCTGCTTAAACGTTTGGTTCGTTTACCCTAAGTAACATACCTTCCCTGCCGTTGCAGGCACTCTGCAGTCGATATGTGGAGCATACTGATAAAAACCAATCAGTGAGGAGTGAGGGGGCTCCGTCTCATTTGGCTGAGGAAGTGCTTATAAACAGTCTGTGCACAGATGCTGCATTCCAGGTAAGTAGTGTGTTTGAAAACATGGAAAGCGTATCCATAGCACTTCAACATCCAATTACTGAAGCCACACTTCCTTGAGAGGATAGATGCTATTTCATGTTACACATAGAGTATTGTGTATACCTGCCTCTTACAAGTGTACAGAAAGCTTAGCCAAAAATAAGTAAACCGCCTTCACTTACAGTATGATGGCCTTAGTTTATATATTAGTATGTTAGTATTAGTATTAGTATGTATTCGTATATTACCTATAATGACAGTATATGAGATTATATGACAGTTAAGGGCGGTTCACACCAATGATGATAGTTATAGTGATAACTATAAGTCTTATGTTTGAATAATTGTTGTCATTCTGTGATCATAGCTATAAGAATAATGACTAGATAAATGATACTGATGGAATATTTTTCAGAATTATTGTTTTTCCACCTGATGAATAATAAAACAGTCATACCTTTAGTCATACCTCCTGTTTTTCCCGGGATTCTCCTGTATTTTACCATTCTATCCTGCTATCATCCTGTTTAAATATTATCACACAACAGGCACACACAAATTTCGATTTGGGTAATAAAAAATGAATTCTGATTATTGATGATACAAATATTAACTACATTTTTCGTGTTTTAAATAGAGTTTTTGATCAGGCATACAATATTGTTTGTGTGTGTTCACCTGTTCATAAAAAAAAAAAGTATACACATGTAAATTAAGATTGTACTGTAGGAGAAAAAGGATGTATAAAATGGCTATATTCCTGGCAAAAAGACACCTCCCCCTTCCCTATAGACACCCCCCATCCTCCCTCCAACAAAAAAGATTACAGTTATATAATTCCTCCATGTTGTTGTCATATATTAGCCTGGCTTTTGCAACCATAAAGCTCATAGGAGCTTAGTCTGGCCAAGCTGCCTTACTACCCGCCTTCTGGGAGGCGGGCTTAACCTGCGTCCATCAGATGTCTCTTTATACCACTGGACAAATCTACAACCAATCAGACCACTCATTCCGATGATGTATGTGTAGCGACAAAACCTGAAGCCACCATAACCAATTGTAGCTAGATTCATTAAAGCAGTATTAAAATGTCTTACTTTAATTATGTCATGAAAATTTCTCAAAACAGCTGCAACAGCAGAGTCGAACGAACGATTGCTCGGTACGCGCCATGTTTGAACGCAGGTATCGATTCCGGTCACAGAACTACTGCTCGTTTCTCATTGGTTCCCATTTTTTGGGAATGGAAATGCTCTAAAACGGCAGCTTGGCCACAGACTGACTTTGCTCGCGAAATAGAATGTAGCGTCACAGGAAGTATGGGCGGGCACAGGCTAATCATATATGACATATTCAACACAATCTCATTACCAATTCGTAAGTATTCGTACGAGGTGCCAAATTCACGCTTATTCGTACAAATTCGTATGACCTCACTTGTACGGTTTTGCACGATTTGTCTAAAACCCTGTGATGGGTAGGTTTAGGTGTAGGTCAGTCATACAAATTCATACGAATTGGCAACTCTTAAAATATGTACGATTTAGCAAAAATCGTATGAATTCAAATGAATTAGCCACATTGTAAAATATGGACAAATTGCAGTGAGAGCAGGTTGGATATATTATATATTATATGTTACCCCTATAGTTTTTTCCTTGGTGTGAACAGGCCTTTCTTTTCTTCAAATTTGATTGGCTGAGCAGCATTCCATGAAAGCCAAAAAACAGGTCAAAAATCAAGCACGCTGCTTTTGTGTTGCGTTTCAGATGGACGGATTGCTGTTCTGTGCAGTATTATTATAGATCGTTCAACAACTTTTTCCACAGTTTTCATTGATACACTAACAAGAGTGAATAATCTAAAATCACAGATTGATTCAGGAATTAAAACAAGCGGCTGTCTTTATGAGTGCATTATTGAATCATTCACTTAATTGATTTGTTCAAAACCATAGGAATGAAACGCAGCTGCTTTAATTGTAACTATTTTAGTTATATATTCGCAAAGTAACTGGCAATATTATGAGCAAAATGGGAGTTACTCAATATTAACATCTTGTTTATTGAACTGTTAAAAAAAAATATTACAATTGCAATCATTCTTCTGGTCTGAATATCAGCTAAATCCACAGCAAAATCGCAGCTGCGCTTCAAAACCGCAGCACTTTTGATCTTGCAATAGCGAAATATTAAATTCAGCATGTGAGACGCAATGTAATTATCCTTTAGTTTTTAATGAATCTCAAGGAGCAGTAGTCCCACTCTTCTCATTATAGAGAACTTTCATCTTCATTAAATAAGCACTTCATACACTTTAGTAAGACATGCATTTGTGACTTATTCTGTCTCCTCGAGTGAAAATCACACTCCTGTAGTCCCTCCTGAACACATCACCTGGAAAAGG
This sequence comes from Enteromius paludinosus, assembly GCA_032361165.1. NCBI lineage: Eukaryota > Metazoa > Chordata > Actinopteri > Cypriniformes > Cyprinidae > Enteromius > Enteromius paludinosus. The sequence goes on from JAUMHQ010000070.1 coordinate 10,421,453, forward strand.
TAGCCATATTTGCATAGCATCTGTTTATTTTTGGTGTTCGACTGATTAGTATTATGGAGGAATAATGGATTCAAGCATTATTTGTGCTGTTTTGGCAGACACATTGCACAGAGCCATTCTCATGCTGAGCTTATAACTGTGTGAGCCAGGGGCCACATTCCCAGAGTGCCTAGCGCCTGTTTGTGAATTCAGAGTGCAGCGAGCCTTGCTGTTTTCACCTGTTTTCGTGTAATCAGTTTACCACTCACCCATTTCTTCATCGGTTTAATTCTTCTCAAATTACAGCTGTTTTAGGGAGTTAATTCTTCTGTTGTGATTCAAGGACATTTGAAAACAAGACAGTAAGTGACTCATTTAAAACGTGGAGTGAAATCTTTGTGGAAAAGGGTATTTAAAACAAAGGGGTCATGGAGAAATCTTTCCATTAGCTTTCCCATTCATGCGCCGTGCGAAGTACAAGAAATAAACTGTCTGCTGTGTTGCTTCCAACTTGATGTCAGAATATGAAACTAATTTTAAATTGGCCTTCAATGGAGAAATATTTTTTATTTCCTTATAATACTCCTTAATACTAATACTAGGCAGTTATGGTGTCCTTAACATGGTAACCAGTCAAACCTTGATAAAATGCTCAACTGCTCATAATGCATTCTAACTGAAGTCTTAGTTTGTATTTACAATTGCATTTATGATTCCCTCTTAACAAATATGATTTACTCTCATACATCCTTTTTTTTCTATGCACCAAAAGCAGTGAAGATTATGTTATGATTGAAGAGTCAATTAATGCACTCAGACTAAAAATTCAGAGGTTTGACAGTGATACAATGACACCATCTGCTTGCAGAAGTGCACTTGCACTCTCTTATTCTCTGCCGTTATGGTAACACTACACACTTGGCAAGTCGACTGAGGGATTTGTTCTGGAAACCAAAGATAATTGCAGGGCTGTAGACAACAGCATCCAACTGACAGATGCTTGTCAATGTAACTGCACTTTCTTGAGGTCACTGCCAACATTGCTTGAGATGTGTTTCAGCCCACAGTTTATGAGCTGTCTTACTCGTGTATGATAATGTTCTTGTATTGGCAGATGTTGGTGGAAAAGCATAAATGCACCAGAATTAATGGAGTGAAGAATACACACACACATAAAAAAAAAACATTTTCTTTTCTTTTCTTTCCCCACCAGTGTTGAACTTCTCATTTCCATGGATCTGAATAGAGTTGATCTTGACAGAACATCACTGCAGGGCACAGATGACCACTGCGTATCAATCTTGTGTAAGTCACTGTAAAGTCACACTTGGTTTGTGACAGATGGGAAAGGACTGCATGAGAAAGCTTTTAGATTCTGCGGCAAAATGAAATAACACAGGTTGATCACATCAGAAATACAAAATAAATAAATGGTGCTTACCAGCTGGTGTGTAATATCAGTCTTGTAATATATACTTTTATAAAAATTTGTCATTGGAGTGACACTAAGACGCATGTTTTTATTGGTTTTTTTTTTTTCAGCTAAATGAAATCTGAACAGTGTCTTATGAGATGGACATCACCTCGGACTGGCTGATACAGACCACCTAGAAGGTCCAAGCAGATACCTTCAAGTTCTATCACATCCAGTCGGAATTCTTCAGAGACCCATAAATATAATATGGCATTATAGTGTTAAGATCAATATAGCAACTTATGCTGCATATTGTGGTATAATATGAGCCCATGCTGATCCTAACATTGTTTTCAGGTTTAAATCCTTTCTCATGCATAAAGCTATGCTGTAAGGACTTGCATTTTTTTGGTCATATATCCTTTTTTCGCTTAATCTTTTTTTATCCCACAGGACAAAAAAAGGACATAATTGGATTAAATAGCTGTTGAAGATGGAGTATATTTTGTCGAAGTATGTCATCTACGCTGTGTCACCTCAATGACAGCTAAATGAGAAGGTTTAACATGGTGCATTAAATCTCCATAGATATGCAAACACTTGCAACTAAATATCTTCATGCAACACAAACAGTTTCTTGTATTTTGGGGTTACAGAAGCAGCTTGTTTCTGTGCTTTCTTTCAGAGTGACATCTGTGATCATGACTCAGTTTGCTCTTCGTATGTCATTACTAGCAGTGTCGAAGCGCAGCACATATTACTCACCCGAACCTGCGCATTCAAAAATTATTTCCCAGTTAGACAGTACAGTGAGCCAGTTTCACACAAAGGCTCATCTTCATGGAAATGTGTCTCATGTAAACAAAATCCATTGCATAAATCTACAAATATTCTCATTAATGCTTTGAGTTCCTCAGCTGAGCGTGTTTTGAGCTTTTTCACCTTGCAGCAGGAAATTTCAAAACATCCAATCATATTTTTAAGTGGCATTTTAACGCCATCTAAGTGCCCTTGAGGTTATCAACGCAGCTCAGACCGTATTTTAAAATTCAATTTCCTTATGACTGCACAAATGAAACGGCATCTTTCTGGAGAATGTGAAAAGATTGTAGGATGCAATGCATATACCTCATAGCAATTAGTAATTTGTAAAAAATGATCTATAGGTTGGCCAAATAAGAGCTTGCACACCTCTCCACCAAAACAGTAGATAACATTTAAGCACATTTGTTTCCCAGTCATAAAAAAGCAGTTTACTGCCAGTTTCACTCAGCAGTTGTCAGTAAATCTAGCAGTTCTCTCTGTTATCTATCTGGTATATTCCTTATACCAGATAGATAACAGAGAGAACCGCTTTTTGCGGTTTTCACAGTACATAATAAAGCTTTGAAACTAACCTATGCATGAAGTCTTACGTAGTCTTTATTTCAGTTCTACATATGTGCTTTAGACTTAAATTAGAGTTTCTTTGAACCCCATAAAGGTCTACAGGTTAATATGGAAATCACTGTGCACTGGAACACCCTGCTTTAATATTTTCAGTACTTTCACATATACCCCTCATCCGAAGTTTTAAATTGGAAAATGTATGCTGGTTTGTCCTATATGCGTTCTTTGTATGACAGTTTCCACACAGTATACTTGTGTGATTAAACCTAGGAATCTGATGGTGGATATTTGAAACATTGCATTTCATATAATGCATCTTCTATTAGTTAAGAACTAATTTTACAGGAATGCCAGGACAAGAGAGCGTGAAGTGTAAGCCTGTCAGAAAGGACTAGCATTCTCACAGAAATGCCTGCAAACACTGTGAGCTTGAGTGTACCATCATTAAAGCGCGCAGCAGACCCTGGTGTGACTTTCTCTGACGTTAATAAATGGTGTGCAGTGCAGTGCCAAGCACAAGCATGTCCCTTCATTAGGCAGCTAGGCCCACCACTGACATAAGGGCCAGATGTCACAGGGGTTCTTTCCTGCGCAAATCTGTCCCCTGCAGCAGACATGAGAACGAAATACAAAGCCCCTGTCTTACGTCGCATCTGAGGGCCGTCTCTGTGACAGTGAATAAGCGTGTCTGATGTCTGGCATCTGGCAAGTTGGAGCTAACACATGGAAAAGGCTGCAGTGGAGCTTTGAGAGGTGCTCTGTCAGCTGCAATGTTCAGGGATTTTCATCATGTCTGTATTATTACCTCCAGGAGGGAAATCTGTGTCTAGTTATATTGCAGTGCATTTACACGGTTTAAATGGTGCAGCTGCAAATGCACTGCAGCCATCGTTCATGAGTTTTCAAGTAAATAATATCAGCCCTATCGCCATCATTTCAATTCTCTTTTGTGTGAATAATAATGTCTTTTAACAACAGCAAAAAAATATCTAAGAGGACATATCACAATGCAAAGCTCCTTACCTAATCTAGACTGATTATGAAACTAAACACAAAAAGAGTAAGAAATCATTATGCCATTGACAAAAAACATTTATATATTACGCAGGTATGCAGGTATATACCAAGAAATACATAGTGTATATAATTCTTAGTTGTACTTTATATACTGTATGTGTAGTCACTTGCCTAAGTATAGCTTTTACTAAGTACTGACTGCTTTTTGCTGTCATTATGCTCTTGAGCAAACGGCTTCATTGATAGTTACAGTGCAACATGAATCCATTACGAATCCCTTGCAAATATACACAGTGAATACATCTGGTTTTGCCACACAGGAGTTTTGGTAACACTTTATTTTGATGGTCCCTTTTGAACAATCTGTTGACATTAAGTAGCTTTGCACTTACATGTCAACTAACTCTCATTAGTACACTCTCTAATTAATATCTGCTAAGTTTTTATTGTGACGGTCTCCCAGAAGACGCTTTATTGACTATAAGTAATTTTGCAAGTGCATATCAATTTATTCTAACCCTAACCCTACCAGTCCACTAATACTCTGCTGGCGCTCTATTGAGAGTTAGTAGATATGAAGGTGCAATGTGACTTATAATCAACAGAATATGTTAAAGGGACCAATCTAAATAAAGTGAAACCGGATTTTTTATAAAAGAATAAATGTAATCAGCTCTCAAAACATTAATTTTACAATTGAACTTTTACAGTCTACACCAAAAGAGAGTATAAGTGGAAGCTTTCAATGAGATAAAGAACAGTGCACTAGATCAAGCAGTGCACTTCCTCATGGATGGAGACAGCTTTAACCGTCAGTGTTATTTGATGAGTTGTAGTCTTACCTCAAAACAGTTTAAAATTGGAATTTCAGTGATGAAACAGTTCATCAGAGTTTATGTCTGGCAGGAAGCCAGGCCTGATGTAAGGATGAGCTGACAGTATCGAATTCAAATCTGTCTCTCCAGGATTTGTACTGTTTGCTATGAGCACAAATGTCAGCGATTTATAACTGTTGAGCTCAGAGAGTAAACTGGAATGTTCCAGACTGCAGCGGCCTACGAGCGGCATTTTACATCCCAACACAACACAAATCAACTAGTAGAGGCAAAACGACTCATTTCTACAATCCTGTCAAGACATGTTGCTAAGCTACATCAAATCTTAATTTCAAGAGTTCACGCTTTCCTCATAAAGAATAATAAGCAAATTTGTCTAGCTGTCTGGGGAGTGAGCCGGGAGAACGGCGAATTCCGAACCCTAATGGATAGAACCCTAGCGTGGGAAAGAGTTCGGCGTTCGGCTCGTTCACCGTCTGCCCCCCTCGGAAAGTCGTGAGTTAAATGGAAAACGGAGGAGGAGGGATGCGCAAAAGCGGAAGCGAGGGAATGAAAGCTGGGAGAATTTATAGCGAAGGGGAATGATTTGATTGGGTGTGAGTGAACGAGGGATGATTATGTACTGTAGCAGGCTACTAGCCGTGTGTGATTACTCGTTCAGCGATCCTCTCGAAATTATGTTATTTCGCAATAACATTCACATATTGGGTGTAATGTTAATAACTTTAAACCATCTTTAAAAATAGAAATATTATGAAAGTTTACTTTCATTACACTTCGCAGCAAAAAAAGACCCTAAACTAAACCTAGTTTTGTTGCTTTGTTTAATGTTGTTGGCTTTAATTGATAATCAGTTTAACTTTTCATTAGTCGTGTGTAATACCGTGTAAAAGAGTTAAATCATTCCTCACGAAGTGACATGATTTCGGTGGGACAACAACAGCACAAGCATCAGCAAATATTACAAGTGCATTTTTTTGTGGAGCTCTGTGATGTTTTGATAGTTGGTTCATTTTTTAAATCCCATTCTGTTAATAAAATGATCAAATTGGTTATAGTAAAATGGAAAAGTATAAAACGAAACTCAAGTATACTCTCTTTCAATGCTTCACTGAGCAACTTTGGATCTTTTTTCCATCATCTTAGGCATCCTGGTAATTTTCTTGTCACTGTGTAAATAACCACATTACAATTAATGAAAAAGCGCCTGAGCTTTAGCATAGAATATTTCTGAAAGTCTAGTATAACATTTCATAATTTTTTTTTTTGTACTGAAGAGTTGTGTACTGCAAATCAGGAATAAATCTAGATACACTTAACCTCACAGGCCTACTTATAGTAAATGTAAATTGTAACCTGCAATCTTGGTCTGCCACCCATTTTTATCATTCAAAATACCAGATAAATGTTTATATACATATATATATATATATATATATATAATGTACTTTAGTTTCCAATGCGAATGCCTAGTCACTTTAATAATTTAGCTACAGGCCCATGTGTTTAATTAACAAATATTTTTAGCATTTCCTTCTCAAAATCTTTTCATAAAAGTCTTTTCATGCATTTATTTTGTCTAATAATGATCTACTCAGCCTTTTTCTTTGGAGTTAATCAAATAAATGAATTATTTAGTAGGTTTCAAAGCCAGGACAGAGATTTGTTTTAAAAATGCGCACGTAGCACTTTACTATCTTTTATGGAACAACCTTTATAAATCCCGGGGCCTTGGTACGCTAACAAAAGCTGATAAAACATATTTCACATCATCCATTATTGCTGTATTAAGTCTTAAGTTTTTTTTCCCACATGATAATACAACCCACAAATGGCAGACATGAAATATGATTTGTTTTTAGAGCCGCCGCAATATGGCTTTCCAGCACCATGTTGCTTGCAAATTGTTCATATGGAGAGCACTTCTGAGCAGTTAGCACATGAAGGCAAACCCTCTCCTCTGCTTGATGGTGACAGCTGCTAAAAATAGGCTGTTAAAATCTCACTGTAGTCAAGGACACTCCACTGATTTACATAAAAGCTGAACTTCAAACATGTCACTGACAGAGGTAATTTGATAAATTTTTCAAGAATTTTTGGCTCACACCTTTATACCAGCGATGGACTTTTCTGTGAGAAGAAGATAAAAATTTTAAAAGAACATGGTGTGTGTTCTAACACACCGACTAAATTTTAAGGCACATCATATCTTCCAAACCTCCTAAAGTCTCCTTGAATGGAATATTTTATAACACGGTTAGGAAAGCCGCATGTGAAATCTTAGCTTTTTCCTGAGGTGCATTGCTCTGCAGCACGTCTGAAGTGAGAAGAACCTTGTAATGAGATTCAGTGAGATTTTCACCAGCTGTTCATCATTAAGGATTCATTCTCATATGCAGCAACGCCGTGTGAATCAAAACTCACAATTGCTCACAAAATAGCATGCCTTTATCCATCCGCTAATTAAAATCCTATTCTGACAGTAGTTTACTGTCCGGCATCTGGGATGTCTTCTATTATTTTAGTTTGTTTCAGTGAACAGTTAAAGGTAAGCCTACTGTATACTTAGGGGGTGTAGGCTCCGTCCACTATAATGTACAGACCCAGACAGTTCTTTCACAGAGATTTTGTTTTTTAAATTATTGTTTTAATATAATACTAAGCATGATTCTAACAACCTAAATCCTAAAATAAAAATGTGTTTGTGGTTAATGCTTAATGAGTGTGATTGGCATCTGTTAGTCAATTAGCATATTATCCAGACTGACAGCTATTGCAGTTTTACGTTAGAAAATGTTTAAATGAAAAGCTCCATCTGGCCTTTTTCAATTCTGTAGTCTTGTGCTGGCCAGTCCAGCTACAGAGCAGATAAACAGGATTTCTGGCAAATCTGTGACCATGCACTCGTTTTCTTGTGATCCTGACGTAACAAAAACAAATGTCCCAACTAACACTTTTACTCAACTTTAGTTAATGTGCAAATATTAGTTTATAAAAAATGTTTAATCTTTACTATGCTTTTGTTACTCAGAATCCACTAGTTAAAGGGGTCATGAATTTCTCGCATCTGATACAAACGCTGCATTCATGCCATCTCGTAATTCCGAGATGATAACGTAACATTCTAGTCTATCTAAATTATGTGTTTCTATGGCAACACTATCAACGCCAAAGCTCTCTCGCATGCTCCTGCAGTTGTAATTACAATTTGTAATCTTGGAACGTTCTCAGAGTTACGACTTGGACCAGTGACAGATGAACCACGCAACCATCGGCAGGTTTATTTTGGCGCTACCTCTGAGTCCGACAACATGGAAAGCTATCAGTAAAATGTCACGTGTTGTCATCTCAGAATTACAGTAATTATGACATGATGGGAAGGCAGCCATAGACTATAAAATAGTTACATTCATATTTTCCATATACGCAACTTCTCATAAAAACTTTCCGCTTAAGTCACAACACCTGCGTACGCACATGAGCTTGTTCTTAAACTCATTCTTCATTCAATTCTACTATATTAGTTGTTATTCTCAGAGCCTGTTGTTAGGTTGAAGATAGGTCTCTAGATTACAACGGCAGTTCTCATCCATCTTAAGTGGAAGAATATTATAAAGACTTATAAGAATTATAATTAGCCTACTTTCTACAATGAGTAATGACTCAAATTTTGGTACTTGGCTTATAGACTGATTGTATGGACATGCTCACTATGAACTGTCATAATTGATATAAAAGGTATGTGAAGTTTGCTCAATAAATCTCCTTTCGTGTTCAACAGAAAAGAAAAGCAAAGTAAAAGGGTTTAGAACAACATGCCCTCATAGTAAATAATGAAAGAAACTATCCCTTTATAGCAAACAGCCAAGATGTGTAGAACAATAGACTTATAGTCTGCAGAGACACATTTCAGAGAGATATTTGACAAGGGCATCAAAAAGCTCTGTGATTCAAGTCAGAGATTTCGGTGCATGCGCCCTTCAGCGAACCATAACCTCACCAAAACTACTGTTTCAATGACAGCCACTGCGGAGCTACTCTATTTCAAAATTGTCACGGCTAAAAATGTGTTGCACCATAACCGAGTTTGATTCTAATGGCTACGGACTGCTGCGTCAAAACATAGAGGGCAAATTAATTCTTGAGATACGTAGAAGAGTAAAAAATAATGATTTTATGGGGTCTTTATAATGAAGGTTGTGTGCTTTTTCCCTCTGCAGCATAGTGTCACACACTCGAGTTCTCGCTGGAGGGATCAAACACATGACAGCATGATGTATATTCCTCATGTCACACTGTAGAGAGTTCATGATCCATCACAGTGATGTGTCCTCTGATACACCAGCCTTTGCTTATGGGTTGGCAGGTAGGATTGTAGGATCCCTAAACTGAAAGAGGTGGCGTTTTACTGAATAACGACCAAAAATTTGAGAAAATGCTCATCGCCCTTCAGGTTTTGAGCTTCTTAATATGCAGGGATTCCTGCACAATTGTTATGATTCAAATACAATTAGACCTAAACAATTTACATACAACTTAAAATGTGTGGAGCATTTTAATATAATCCTTTTTAATGACACCAAGAAAGCTGAATAGAAACACATAAATGGGTCACGAACAAAGCTGATTTGACACACGTCAGTAGTCATTACCAATGTTGACATGTCATTGAAGCTCACTTTGAGTTATTTGTGAATACATTTATTTAATTTGCTCAGAGACCGCACCGCTTTAAATATGACGTGAAGCAATGCACGCACACACACACAAACTGTCAGGAAAAGCACAGCTACAGACATTTCACCTGCAACCGTGGGGGGAAAAAACGCATTTGTGTAGGTAACCAAAGTTAAGCAGAAGTGTATTTGAGGCCCAGAGGGTTTTAAAAAGTAGATGAAGACAAAAGCCTCATAGAGTATTGATAAATCACTTAAAGCACTTTTCTCTTTTTTTTAGAAGGGATTTGTTTGGAAACCATTTCGGAAAGCCGCTGGCGATGGTAGTCCCATGCCACAGTCCAGATATCAGCAGATTATTACTTCCTCCGCCGAGCTGCTTTTGTTGATATGTGGAAATTCCCAGAGGGGAAGCGCCATAAGCTGTTGAAGTCGATTATGAGCTTGCATTGACCTCACCTTATCAATGTGGCAAGCCCTGCAGCCGTGTTTGCTCGGCTTTTGTCTCTTGTGAAAACACATCACCTCAATTTCTGCAAGGAATAGAAGTGAAATCTCAGGGAGTTCCTGATAGAGACACTTTGACATTTTCTAATGTCTCTTCTGTCCATTTGCTCACGGACTTCAGATCTCAAAAAAACATTCACTCAGGTATTTTTAGCACTGTATAAACGAGCAAGAGGTCAGGGAGATGTCTTTGGGTGATGAAACTACTGTATGCAGTTGGCCATTTAGTGAACTGCTTGTCCTTCATGACTCTATTAAAACTATAATCTGAAGAGGCAAAGCTTTCAAGGCAAAGGACAAATATTTGTCACAATCTGATGTAAGGTGAGTTTGCTGAATTCACCTTTCTGAGTTGCACTGAGTGCATTGCAGATAACTTAATTGAAACATTGGCCTTGATGTGTTCAGGTGATTTTCCAGCCTAAGAGGATAACATCAGGGTGATTCCTCATCCTTTACTTAACCAAATATATAAGTCACATAAAAAAAAGCTCCAGCAGCACCCTTTATTCCATGTTTTCAATGGACATGATTTATGCTAACAACCTTGCCACATGCTCTAATGTCTGCAGAAATGGTTCTTACAAAAACGGCTATTTTCATTAGTTGTTTGAGCTTCTATAGTAGGAAACTGCACTCTTGGTATTCTTCTTGTGGCATTATCTTCCAGCTTACCTGGTGTGTTAAACTTGGAATAAATGCTAAAAAGAAATTTCTCCTTAAAAGCTACAATAGAACACCAGCAAAGAAGAGCAATTATCTCCTTTGGGGGCCAGAGAACTTGAGAGTTGCGTGAGACCCCACCACGGGAATAATCGACTAATTCTGAATAGAGCAAAGGAACTCAATTGACCGGTAATCTTTTCTGCATGAACTGTCTTCTTGACATTACCAATATTATTCATCTAGCAATGTCAAGAGGACAATTACCGCCATGAGAGAAACTGGGCTCTGTTATCCAAACCGCCGATGAGGACTTTTCAAAAAAAAAAAAAAAAATTTTAAAAGAGAGCAGAAATTGAACATATGTTATGCAAATGGAAAAATCTGAATCAGAGATTGTGAAAGAAAGCAGGACGTCACAGATGTCAGTCTATTATCTGTCCAAAAATGTTTTCTTAGTTGTTACACATTTTCATCAGCTCAATACAAAGTGTTACCCAGGAGGATGAGCTTTTCTTCAGCTAGCCAAGTTCCTCATTATAATTCTCTATACCAGCTCCGCTGAAGTCCTTGTGCTGACACAGAACACATGTCAAGAGTGATAAAGGCCACCTCCCAGAGAACGTGGGCATTAGATCCAGCGAGAGGAAATGTTCACTTCTTGCCTACCACACCACAGCTGCTGCACAGGGACGCTTCATGCTCAACACAAACACTTGGCTCAGACCTTCAAGGATGACTCCTGTGCCTCATTTAGAGCAACTTTAAGGACATCTCTGAGATCACAGAACAAGATTTAATATAAAAAAATTTATATTTTATATACGCATTCACGTCAAATAATGTACAAGACTGTCTGTGCAAGTTCCCATGGTAACAAGAAAGTGGATAACGGAGGAACACAATACAAATACAGCTTCTGATATTTTAAATTATAGACAAGGATAAAGCAGTAAGGTTCTTTCATGTCACAATTGTCAGTTTCACAAAAGTTGAGCTTACAGTTCAGTTACATAAAGCACTGAGGCTATTTAGGAACACCATTAGTAGGTGTATTAGCCTAGCTTGCAGGATGAGGTGAATGTTATACATTAAGAATAATACAGTCCACATCGCAATTAGTGAGTCTGTCAATCAACCTAAAAACATATATTAAAACCTGTCAATCTACCTTCTCCTGGTAATATCATCACACAAGTCATCGTTTTTCCACAAATATAATGTCAAGAGTGATTGATAATAACTGTTCAGTTTCTTTTTTGTATGTTTTTCCGTTTGCTTTTTAATTTGTGATGTACTTTTGTGTCTAGAAGGGGCACATTTCTCAGAGATGAGGGGACGAAAACCAAATCTCGTTATTTATCCTGCTAATTGGAGCACTGGCACTCTTGTTGAGAGTCTGTAATGCTGATTTACTTGGTTGTTGTAAAGGTTGTGAAGGTGATGCTCTCCATCTGTAATGTTAGCAATGCAGCTTTCAATTCAACTGCGGTTAGTCAAGATATTATGCTTTCTTAAGTCCTTACCCTTACAATATCTGTTTCTAAAAACATTTATTTTTTTGAATCTGTGCAATTAAACGGCAAACAGAGTCAGGACTCGGGTTCTCTGCAAGTACTGTTGGATCCCAATAAAACAGGTAATTTTCTTTGGATAAAAAGCAAAAAATAAGGCTCTTTCTCAATCTTGTGGCCATACACCGTAACTGTTATTGTTAAATTTAATTAATTAAAATGAGTTGAAGCAACACAATTCCTGGTCTTTTTGTTTCTACTTTGTCCAATTCCCTGAATCATTTTTGTAAAGCAATACACTGACACTGGGAAGTGGATTTTTAGTTTGCGTAGGGATAAATCAGGGAAGAGTAAATGTGGAGTTAAGTGTTATTTTATGTTTTGGGTAAAGTACTGTACAACAGCTGCTAGTCATTGAGTTATGTTTGATATTTAAAAAGTTCCTGTTATATTGAGGCACCGCTGTGCTGAAGAGTGGAGCTTGGTTTGGTTCGGTTGTGGGTGGCTGTGAATTAAGTTTATAGCGTATGTTATGGTGCTTAATGAGCAATAGTTGTAGTAAAGTCAGTGCAGTGAAGTAAGGTTCTGTTTGTTCATTGCAAATGTTTGCTGTGCAAGCTGCAGAAGCTATTTTAAATCTATTGTACAGTGATAATCAAGTGTTTGCTTTTTAGTAATTAGTTTTGTATATATTTAGGGAAGCAAAAAAAATTAAATTGTGTAATAATAAATATGCCACAAGTGCAGTACAAACAAAATATATTTCATTATAAATGAGTCCTTGAGGGGTAAAGTAGTATTAGACTGATATAATGGCAGAAATCATGTAACTCTTGATCAGATGGGGTAATTGTAGACCCCTCCATGCAAAATCACAGGGTGATCAAATACTTATTAACCTCACTGTACATGTAGTTGTATAATTGCAATATCATAGCAAGTCAAGTCAAGTCAAGTCACTTTTATTTATATAGCGCTTTTAACAATACAGATTGTAGCAAAGCACTGAACATT
>JAUMHQ010000070.1:10448240-10462807 GCA_032361165.1 Enteromius paludinosus
ACACACACACACACACACACACACACACACACACACACACACACACACACACACACACACACACACACACACACACGAGCACACTTCTCCCAGCTCCCACATACATTGAGACAAACTGTCAAAGAACCAAAGATTAGTAGATGCAACTCACAGCACACTTATTGTTATGCACGGATTCTGAGCAGAGAAAAGGTGAATAAATTTACAGGGAACCACAGGAAGAGAAGGAACAGCAGCGGGATGCATACGATTTATTCCAGCAAATGCACCGGAGGCCCATGCTAATTAGTCAATGTCCAGACAGATTAGGTACAAGGTGGAGTGTAGATGTAGCTGCAGGATATTTCAAATCAGTGTAATAGATTTTTTTCCCCCCCAAATCTAACACTATATAGAGACTACAGTATATGGATATATTTGGCTTCAGTTCCAACAAGACAGGATCCGTCTATAAATTTCATGCACCAGTAAAAGCAATTTAGCTGTGAAAATACACCAGTGTAATTGGGAGGGGTGGAAAAAGGAGCCTGAATCTGTCATCTGAAATTCTTTGTTTGTTCATTTTTTTTCTCCTCCATGCCCAGAAACTGTAGATAAGGAAAACAGGGCCAAATATCTCCCAGCCCATTCCAATCCGGAAATGTTTACACACCCGTATTTATTATTCATAGATCTAGGACGGGTTCTTTCGAAAGACAAAAACACAAAAACTTACATGATAAACTGCTGTACCCTTTTCAGAATGTCCAATATTCGAACACGGCTAAAGCACAGCGAATCAAAAATGCTTTTTACTCCATCTCTTACACTGCTTACACCAAGGTGGAATGCTTGAGAATACCAAATTACTCCCTCTAGGCCACAAACAAGTTCCAAAAAGTGCTTATCTATGACATTTCAAGCTTACTTTCTGCAAGATTAGAGGTGGAGAAATTACACTTCCAGTCGATAAAAGCTACCACAAAGAGCCCTACACATCAAGATAAGGAAGGCTGCTGCTGACAGAGCTTAGGAAACCGTAGAGGATTTTGACCATGAAAATGAGAGAATGCAAAATAATATTTTAAATGACGGAGCCACAGTTGGAGGCTTCGTGGTCATGAGGCCAAAGTAAACAGATGCACAGACAAACAGAAGATTTACTCATTACAGTGCTCTTCAGCTGGAGGAAAAAATTGTTTTCAGAAAAATAAAAGCCATTTCTAATGATACAACGCAACATGAGATTCTGCTTAATATTTAAGTAATTCTAAACTCCAGAAAACCCCAGAGGGTTGAATAGAAATGTTTTCTGACCTTTCCGTCACATCAGCCCTGTCAGTATATCTTATACCCAATCAACAGAAATATGCTCAAGATAATTCATTTTATGCAGTTTTGAACAAGATAATCCACACTGCGCCACACCAAGTACTCTTTTTCTTTTAATAAGACATCTGAACTTGTTTGTCTTTCACAATTTTTGACCGTTTTGTATGCAAACAGAGGTACTGTAAACTTTCTCAAGCAAACTCAGTTAATTTATTTAGAACTTAAGCTCTAATTTCTGTTGAATGTGTTCAAAAAAGCAAAAACTTTTTACGTTTTTTTGGAAATCACAAATTCTGATTAATGTTACAGTTCTCCCAAAAAAAAAAATCTGTTAACTTTTACAGAATGACACATCAAAATCTTTTTTTTACCACAGAAAAAATTAAAAAAGTAATTAATACAGGTTTGGAATGAGTAAATAATAACAATGTTCATTTTGGAGTGAATTATCCCTTTAAAACAAGTGAAAGAAATATTAGTTGAAGATTTGATAGATTTGTTAGCTCATGTTTCATAAGAGTACAGCTACGGTAAGTACTTCTGTTACCCCATGCAGCCAACTGCATCTGTCCCAGTCTCAGGCTGGCCATTCTCTGATATTAACCTCATGAAAGACTGACAAATGGAACTAATTACCATCCAGTGGCATGAGACCTCTTGGTGCCCACAACGGAGGACCACACGCTCTGCACCCTTCAACTCATCAAGGTCAGGTTTTATATAAACCACCAGGGCGGGGCTTTTTACAAAAAGTTTTCTATCAAATACAGCATGTCTCAATGCTAATGCACCCAAATGACAAATGAATGACAACCGATTTAAAATAACTTAACATTTTTTTTTTAAATCATTGGAATAAAACTGTGCTTCAAAAAAAAAATTGGATAAAAATTTGTTTCATTTTATACACTACTTTATAGTAAATACACATAAACTGACAAAACCCCATTTATCTCACTTTCCCAAGTCAAATGGGCGGAAATGATGCCTATATGCACACAGGTAAAATGCATCAACGCTTTTAAGCACAGATGAGCATGTCATTGAATACATTAGACTCTCTCTTCCTCCACCGAACACACTTTCCTAAACCACCCCCCACTTCCGCAGCAATTGAAGCATGAAGCATACTGTATGTGCAGACTATATGCTCCATTATAAGAATTTTGTACCATGGATTCACAATTAAAGATTCAATTAAGAATGGATCTAAATTAATTAAAAAAAATTATAATTTAGATTAATTTGTCATAAGTATTGCACTAATGTTCAAAAGCAACCGTACAGAAATTTATTTAGCAAGAACATTAAATTGGTCAAAACTGACTGATTTCTATTTTAATTGGTTCATATAAACATTAAAATTTTGATGTCCGTATTTATACAAGATATCTGAATAGAATGAACATTTAGCAGTAAAATTGTTATTTAATTAATTACTGGGAGAGTATTTAAGTAGAAAAAACAGTGTTCTACATAACAGAAAATTAATGGGGATAATTAGTCGGAATTAACTTTATGATGTTTTGCAGCACTTATGTTGAACTAATTAAATTCCTCTATTTTGTAACTGTTGAATTAAACATCCTGTGGCTGATTCAAATTCCAAGACATGAACAGGAAAACAATTAACAAATTCTGAATTTAGTCCAAACTGGCTTTAACTTGGCTAAAGGACTGCAAGCTTACAAGCTAGAAGCAGCACCAGAGAACTGGTGTACTGTAAGGAGGGAGGGCTTTGTCAAATGCATCTAGCTCGAGTCTACCAAATATAAAACATGAAGGTCTCTTGCTGTCAATACCCCAGCTGTGCACTGCTTATATCCAGATGCATATTATTTTGCACTAATCCCTTGTCTGTCAAGCTCCATTTTTATAAACTCCAAAGCTAATTTAATTCTGCTAGTGTGACGTGGTGAAGGATTGAAGCACAGGCGGCAGTCTGCTTCATTTGCCCAGCAGTATGGCCCGTGGTCATATAAAATTAACCTCATATTCAGTCAGTCTGTCATCAAGCATGAAAATGCAATTTCTTTTGCTTCCTCCATTCAACAGTATTACGGTTGCTTAAGAAAACAATATGAATGGAGCAACAAAGTTTGAGTTTTGTTTCGCCTGCAATTCAAAACGGAAAGGGATAAAGATAAGTCGCAGCATTGATCATTTTACTTCAAGAAGTATTGGACTGAGCTAGAGCGGGGTTATTCTTCTGACAGCAGATTCAAGGGACGTTTTCAACCCAGTCTCAGAAAAATATGTTCCTCTGTTCACTTTTTACACAACTCACTTAATACATGACTTACCGCCCATCTCGCTACAGTTTCAAAGTTTTCAGTGAAATACCAATGGTTATATAGGCTAATTATGCATTCTATATTGTTAACCATATTATTCATTTTTTTAAAGCAGACATATTTATTTCCATAAATAAATTTATATTAATCTTTAGAACTACTAAGTACTACATGATTCAGCCAGGAACATTGAGTGATGTTACTTTTGTTGCTTGGTTAACATGACTTTGACAATAACAACAAAATTAGGTCCCTTTAAAACCGAATGCAATGTACCCTACCGCTGACATTCACGTAATACGTAATCGACTCATCGTGAATGCTAGTCAAAACGTACCATTCGAAATCATTTTGTGTGTAATTCTCCATTCGAGAGCAAGCACTCACGCTTTATGTCTGCTTCAGTGTCTGAATTGAGTTCATTTATCCATACGCCTGCTCTTCTCTTAATCCCACATATTGAGATTTTTGACCGTTTTATGAGTCGTGCAGCCAGTGTATGATAGCTTATGAATACAGTTCATCTAACCTCTGAACCACGCAGCACATTCGTTCTGAAACAAGCTCTTCCCAATCGTCCCTCCGTAACATTTTCGTCTCCTTTTTGACATAGTTTTTGTCATTTAAAATTAGTTTTCATTCGTTAGTCTCGTTTTTGTTGGTAAAAATAAAAAAAGTTTGTTGACGAACATTATGACGAAACACTGAACCATATGCACACTGAAAGGTAAGAGCATTCATTAAATTTGTCCTTTAATGGTACTATTACTTGTCTCTGCCCTACCAAGGGGATGCATTTGCATTCACAATGCAGGTCTAACTCCATGGTGCCTCTAATTGCCTCTAAATTTAGCATGTTGGCTTGTCCAGGGTACAGAGTAAGAAAGAGAAGGCAAGAACTAAACCATTACGGAGGTATTGAGAAGTAAGGCAAACCTAGAAGGATTTTGATCATGCAAAGGGCATTTTTCAGTGTTCAAGGACGCTTTCAGAAGAAAACAATGAGACCCTGCATAGCAATGGCGCCGCCACAACAGATACTTAGAAATACCATTTATGGCATACAAAGAACAAATGCCGCTCCATTTAATGATGCTTGACATTCAGAATAAATGTTCATTTCAAGTGCAATTATGTTTAAGAGTCAGGAGTGAGGATGAAGGGTTTACAGATAGCTTTAATGTGAGGGCTGAATGGAAAGCACCTCCTGTGAGGCCTAAATCAACATCCTTCTTGTCCTTGAGGCTGTAATAGAATATGACTCCGCTTTACTTCTTCCTCCAGCATGATGATCAAGAAAGAGGAATCAAGGTTTTTTTCATTTGCAAAATAATCTATTTTACTTTCAGATTTGTCATTTAAATGAGAAAAGTGCAGCTGGTTCAGCCTGAAAAACTAAGAAGTATTTGGCATCTAAATGTCGCCCACCTCATCTTAACCGCCTACTGTACTGTTTTTATTTTCTACAGTGACGATCAAATGCAGCATTTCCTCACAGCCGCCTGTATACTTTTGTCAATCTATATCAATTTTGGACAGCATGGTACTAACACTACCAAGGTCATGGGTTTGATTCTCTGGAAATGGAAAAGCTTGAATACCAAAAGTCCCTTTGGAGAAAAGCATCAGTTAAACATATTCAAGGCAAATGTAAATTTGCTACCATCTGAAATTCGCTACATTATAAAATGTTACGGTTTAAATATTGTGAAATATGGTTACAATGTTTTTAATAGATTTTAAAACGTCATTTATATTTGTTTCTCAAGTCTTCAGTCACACAATCCTTCGTTTATCATTCTAATAAACTGGTTTGCGGCTAAAGAAACATTTCTTATCGTTAAAGATGAAACATTTTTGTAGTATCTATGAAACATTTTTTTCCCCAGGATTTGTGATAGATAGAAATAACAAAAGCATTTATCTGAAAGAGAAGATAAATATGTTTACTGTCACTTTTGATCAATTTAACACATCCTTGATGAAAGTTAATTTACTAAAATATTTTACTGAAGTTCGAAACCGTTTGTCAAGACATCACTGTACCACTGGAAACCAAAAAGGTTTAACAGATGATCAACAGATTATTGCTCTATAGGTTTAGTAAAAATGAAAAGCTTTTACGAAACAAATGTTTATTATTATGTTTATTTTTATGAAAAGGTTGTTTAAAAAAAAGATCTTATCGCCAAAAGAACAAGGAAAAACAGCCAGATTAAGTATGGGCTCTATATGGTCTATTCAATTTAAATTTGATTTAACATCTACAAAATCATTCATCCTGAAAGAAGGAGTCTAAATCCCCCATCTCCTCATGTGCCTGTTTGGAGTTTGCCTGAGACGGACGGGTCATGTTGGCAGGATTTTCTTGGCTTCTTTGGGACATATCGACTTCTTTCTTGATGTCCCGGCCTCCCGTGAGAAGCTTCTGACTCTCAGTGAAGTACTGGTTAGGATGATTGAGAGAAAACCCGGCGTCCTCAACCTGAAACAAACAAAACAAGTTCACTAAACCAATGACAACACTTGCTTTTGAAAGCGTGCGCGTTTATTATGGAAACCACGTTCTAATAACAGCATTGAACCAGGCAAGACAGGGATTTTCAGGCCTGTAGCTTCTATGCAATCTCTCCTTTCTTTGAGCCTCGTCTATACTGTAGCTGAGCCTCTCGCTGATGGATTCCCCAAAGCTGCATCGCATTCAGAACGCCGCGCAGTCCATTTGTTTCTAAGTGCACAGGATATGGCTGTTTAATTATGCTTCAATCACAGCATGCCCCTGATACTCCTCATGAATCAAACTTTCAAACCCGTCTCTCTGAATCGAGAGCGCGGGGTCCCTGCGGTAGTTAAGCTGTGGACAGAAAGATCCATTACATGGATTCATCTCAGAGTTAACACATTACAGTGGACTACCCTCGCCCGGCGACTCTGCGCCAAATGAAATATGCATAAACATGAAACAATCCCAGCCGAGGCCCGAAAACGGATCAATCCGGCGGATGCGCAACAAGCTTGCCTCCTTCCGAGGTCCGCCTCTCTCAGCTCCCCTCCTCCTTTTCATTATTCTCTCTATTGTTTGATTTATTGTGGTTGTGTAAATATTTCATCAGAGAAGTATTACATTTTGACCTTTAAATAAATGCTGCCAGGGAGGGAGGAATGCAAGCATCTATTTGTTATGTGTCGTGGATGTGAAAGCAGAGGGCGCATATGGCAGTGATTAAAGTCTCCTACGCTCGAATCCAACAAGCGGGGTTTTGCGGCCAAGATGGTCGCTCGGTCCCGTATCAGATGGAGGGAGGTGGCGAGGTGGTGCGGATCCACTGATGCTCCAACAAGAATGTTTTATTGTGCCTGTTAACGTCGGGGGTTTCTTCATTCACCTACCCTAAAATATGAGTCATGAATTTCAGAGATGTGATTTTCATTGGGCCTGGTAGGAGGGAGGGGGCAGTTTATCTTTCAAATCCTGTTATTGCAGGCTGTTCATCAGGGAAGCCGTCTTATTCATTTTCCCGCATCATAAGCCGTTTGCTCCGTTTGGCTCAGGGCTATTAGTCATCAGCAATGACCCCAGTCCCGAGCGCCCCGGGGCCACGAGCTAAATGATGCCCTTGGACTGCAAAGGCGCTGGCGTTTCACCGGGAGCCATTAAAACCCATTATATCCTATCAATGACACTTTGAGTGCATTACGGCATTAAAAGAGGGGTGGCGCAAACACAAACACTGTTATAAACCTTTCTTATTGAGGGAATAAATCTAGACGTGCAAGAGATTAGAAATTTATACACACGCTCTTTGATTTACTTATCTTGACATTGAGCTAAAGCATCAACAAGAGCAAGAACAGCAGCGTATATGATCTGAAGTGTTTGTGGAGATGTGCGTGGGGCTTTTAGTATGCAATGTTAATGAAAACTAAAATTAAAATTAAAATGAGTAAATTAACAGCTAATTAAGCACAAAATTAAATGCTATGTAAAAAGTTCAAAGGCATCTAATAACCTACTATGAATTATTGTAATATATATATATTTTTTACTATTAATTTGTAAAGTCAATTAATTAAAAAATCATCAGCATTGTTATTTCTTATTTACAAGTTTCTGGTATATTCTGAAATAAATCTCATGGGTTGTTACTAAAGCCTCCCTGTTTTAATTCCGTCTAGCACTGCTGACAAACATCTGAAAGGTTTACCAATCCCTTTCATATCCAAGACTGTCTTTTCCCCCTCTTCATATTAACCTGTCACCTAGCAGATAGCGCACGTTTGCGTGGCGTTGGTGTGTGCACATTTTCATTCTCGAGCTGTCAGCTGGGCTGCGTTTTTAGCAGAGGGACAGGGCATAGGTGTCACACTGGTAATCTTGACTGACATCGCGCTGAAATATTTCTCTCCTCTCAAAAAAAAATAACAAAAAAAATGCAGAAAAGTTGCTGCCGGAGTCATATCCACCCCACTCCAATATAAAAATACGAAGGAGGAATCAGATGAAATCCATTAGATAACCATTTAAATAGAGCTGTAATCATTTGCTTTCTCAACCGGTTCTGACACACAAATCCAGCGCTATTATGCTCCTGTCAAAAGAAAGCATATTGAAACCGCAAAGCCCTTGAAAAGTCCAATCTCAAAGGGCAATCCAAATGGAAAAAAAGTAAAGGTTCAGCACATTTATCATTTAATAAGAGTTTGGGCTCACTTGCCCAGAAAATATATTAGCCTTAAACATGCTTTGAAAATATTAATGACCTTGAATGGACAATACTCATGTAGTCTTTACCAGAAAGGCTTTACATTTTAAAAGTTGTAAACGTATTGAAGGCTTATCGCTTTGATGCATGATTTATTAAATAAGAAAAAAAATAACGTCTCGTTACTTCAAAACAACAACAACAAAAAAACGAATCTTTAACTGTTTCTGAAAGAGTTACACATCTGTCCATTGCAATAAAATGCAGATATTCCAGAGATACAGTACTTGATACATTACCACTTCTGTCAGCCATGCTGAATTGATGTTATAAATAAAACAACACTATGATATAAAGACCCTGTCCTAAATGCCACCCTAAGACCTCAAATGTCAAATGCGACACCCTAGGGATTCATGGACTTCATTGACACAAGCAACGGTCATCTTAAGTCTGCAAATTTACATCAAGTGTGCCATTTGGGACAGAGCTAAAAAGAACAGTCATATAGAATAATTTTAATCACCCATGTTGCTCATAAATGGTTAAAAACTATCTGTCCTTGTAGCGCACACACCATGTGTCAGTGGGTTAATGAATTTAAATGCGCTATACAAAACTTTACAAATTCAGATTCTATTGGATTTTAAGCTAATGGCAGATGTGACTACGAGAGTCAGGCTCTGTAAGGACTTCTACAGGGCTGTCCCTGAGCTGACAAAAGCAGGCCCAATTACAGCAGGCCAAAATGAAAAGCATCCTTACATTGTGCGTCAGCTCAAAGTACTTCTGGCAGGCCAGCTGATAGTGCATTCCCTTGACCAGCTCCAGAATCTGTGAAAAAGAGAGAGAGGATTAGGTTGAGCAATTGGGAGCAGGAAAGGAATAGGAAAATAGTAAGAGTGATAGTGCTCTTCATCATTTATAATACATTTACAACATGTATGTTCTAAAAAGGTATCCAAAAGACCAAATATTAAGAAGAGGAAAACAACACAGTGATACTTTATTTTATGGTTACACCTATTAGTTGCCTATTAGCATGTATATTACTAGAATATTAGCCATTTATTAGTGCTAATTAAGCACATAATGTCTTATTCTACATGACCTTATTCTATATCCCTAATCCTACCCTACACCTAAATTTAACAACTACTGTACCTTACTAACTAATAATAAGCAGCAAATTAAGAAATTGAGGGGAAAGTTATATTTAATAATTGCTACTTATTCTAAAGTGTTAACAACAACACTTTTTGGCTCCACAAATGGCAAAAATATTCAGATGACATGTATTTCGTATCTAAAGAGTAACTAGATGTTATGTTAATAAGTGAATTTACACCTTTGTTCATGTCTCCAGCATGACCCGGTGGAAAATGCCATTTGCATATTATTAAACTGTAGAACTTGTAAACTGAAAAACACAGACCGAGAGCTTGAAATGCTCTTTGCCATTCTGACAGATAAAAAAATTAGGTATATGGTCCTCTCAGTAAAGGATGCTAGCAGAAAAAAAAGAATAGGTCACAACATGACACCTGCTTTTTGTGATATCAATGGTATATTAATAAGCATTACAAGAAAAAACTGAAAATGTATGACCAAGCCCATCAAAGTGACAGATAATGACTGTGTAGTACAAACAGTGTCTGTATTGCATATTACTTGTGTAGTTAGATAACACAAAGGCATTCATATATATGTTTCACAGAGGAATGTGGCCTGACCACCTCTGAATCCAACCACTAAAAGTATTTGAATGTGGTCATGTGACATCAAACTACAAGCCATCGCTGACAACGCATGTTAAGGTGTAAAGGGGGCCAGAATGTCAAATCAATATCTAAGCAGTCTTTGATGAGCAATAAAGATGAATACTGCTGTTAACAATGCATTGTGCTGCTTTCGCTGACACAGCACACGTTTATGAGGTTTCAAGTGAGAGATGGCAGCAAAATGCCATCAAAGAGAGAAGGAGAAGTGGTTACACATTCTGCCCTTCTTTCCTTTTCTTTTTTGCTTAGACCTCCCCTCAGGTGATGCTTTTAACACCATGTATTCCCTGTGGTAAAGTATGGCATTCCACCTCAGCTAGCATCGGCAAGAGCTGCAATGCATAATACATGGGCTTAAAGGTGAGAGCCAGCACCATCCAACACCTAACTCAAAGCTCCAGAGAGAAACGCTACTGGGAAGAAATGGTAAAATATACAGCAAGACACAAGCTAGGTGTTCAATGTATGCTGTGAAAAACAAGATGCGTATCATTGGGTTAACATATTGCCTGTGGATAACAGCTAATAACATGCATTACACATTAACACTGCACTTATTTGACTGGTAGCGATGTGTGGGTTTCCTGAAAAAAGAAAATATATATCTCAGAGCATAACACTTTTTTTGCCTATTTAGCTATACTGTAAAAAAAAAAATGTTAAATAAAAAATTAAAACGTAACATTTACGGTACAAAACTGGCAGTTGTGGTTCCCGGAATGTGACCGTAAAAAATACTGTAACAATGTTTTAGGTTTTACAGTATGAAGTTAAATTTACCATTTTAACCATTTAACAAATTATTCCCGTAACATTTCCACAGTTTTTTACTGTTAAAATCACAGCCATTTTTTACAGTGTTACTATGATTGGCTGAAAAAGCAGTTATAACTTATCACGTCAACACAGTCGATTAATCTGTTTAGTTTAACAAAAATATTTAACAATTAACTCAGGGGTGGAGCTAATGTTAGCCACCTGACTCACAACCGCTGCTTCTGTCTCTTTTTTCTAGAATTGCATTTATTTAGATACAGTATGTCTATATCAGAAGAAAACAGAAAACTTTTCAAGCACTTCCAGTGTCAGACACTAGTCTAATGAGATCAGAAATGGGTGATTACAAGTGACGAGGAGCTTGAGTAGAACAGTGAACTGCGATCAGATGAGACTTTAGGCCATTCGTCAGTACAAATTAATTTTACTGTTCTGTCAGCCTTTATACTGTGCATAGCACAAATACGGCAGCACACGATGTAGTCTGTATTATGTTGTCTTATGGTTATCAATAAGCCAGTATGCTCCGAAACAGTGACAAAATTCAGATTAAGAAGATATTAGCATTCAACATACGTTAAACATTTTTAAAACTACTCTATTAGACTGTGGCTATCAAATGTGGCTCTAACGAGCTCAACCACTCTGGCCTGAGCAGATAAAAACAAAACACTACTCGATTGGATGCTTTGACTCGAGGCGCCTGGTTCAACTCCAAATCTCTCAATCGAATATTTGTGGGGTGTTATGGTCATGCGATTTGGCTATATGTTCATTTCTCAATTTCGCAATATGTTAATATACAGTCTATTAAAAAAATGCTGTAAATAAGAATCTAAAAAGAAACAAGCTTTAAGCCCAGCTTTTAACCTGTGTAAATAAATTCAACCACCCCTATAGATTTCTTTTTTTTTTTTTTTTTTTTCTCAGAATCCCTGACCAACAGAGGTGCATCTTGGTGGCAGGGATTTAAATCTTTAACAAGACTCAAATTGAAGGAGTGATTTTAAAAATTTCAGCTGGTTTACATAAATTGTGCATATTATTTATGTCGTATAAGATTTGGTGGAGTTATGCTGCAGTAAAACCCTTATCTCTTCCGCGCCAACCACGAGCAGGACAAACAATGCAGGATATTAATAACTATGACTGGAACTCTCATATACATAACATTATAATATTTTGAGTTTAGCTGTTGTGTTTCTGAACGTTGTTGTGTTTCTGAACGCGTTCTCAAAATGAGTTCATTTCGAGCCGCACAGACACGTTCACTTCTGCATTCGGGTCTTTTTGTTAAGATAGCCTACAAGTCTTAATATAAACATCACGTTTTATAAATAACGAACCATATTCTATACGAGATAAATGAAATCCTAAAATCCTGCTATCATGCCTTATTCTACTGATCATCTTCAGCGAACACAGCTCAAAACAGAAATGCAGAACATTAAAAACTAGTGTCATATACATAACATTATAATGAGAGCAATAATGGAAAAACAAAATATAGTGAATTCTTAGGGTTTCGATGACATTTCACGTTAACTGTCTTTTAATGGAAACATAAAACATTATTTACTCCGTCTGTTACACATTTTCCATGTGTTAACATTGGTAATTATCACTGTCCAATGACTGACATGATTCTTATTTTTCCCCACCCCCAAACATATGATTCAACTATTGGAAAGATTCGAAAATTCAGATTCGACTGAAAATCCTTAGTCAGGGACAGCCCTAGTGAGTTTTTATAGTAATAAAAAGCAACATTTACCTGCAAAGTTTAACTTGAAAAATCCTGCAGGAAATCCTTAAACCTTGAACATGAGTCATTAATCTGAGCTTTGAAAGGGTTAATTAAACTGTTCTCACAAAATGTTTTGCACTTTTAAAGTTAAAACGTGTTAAAATCAAAAGCATATATAAAAAGGTCAAGGAATGGTCATGTAACTAGAAAATAAAATTTTTGCAAAGAAGCTAAATTGCAACATTCATGATATACATAATATCCATGAATATCCAATATGTCACCAATATATAGCCTTGCAACCTACTTAAGTAATCGTCACACTACAAATTAATGCAAAATACGATGCCAAGAAAGCATCTACCCTGACAATAAAAGGTAAACTAATTATTTCTACGCAACATTGGGCACAAATTGACTTTGTTTTGAGTGCTTTATTATATCTGTGGCTTAATAACTTGATAGCAAACAGACAGGCACAGCATAAGAGTATTATTTCAGGGGATGCTAAAGTATTAAGTGGTGGCGTGAATATTTCTGGCATTAAATCAGTAACATGCATGCTACATGTTCTCACTTCTTCCACCGTTTGAACTGCGAACCAAGTGTGCGATCCTTTAATCTGCACTTCCTAAGGTAAGAGTCACGCTGTGACAGGCTCTAAGAGTGAGCGAGAGAGAGGTGAGCTTACTTTTACACAGCAGTTCTCTTCTACAGGAGTCTCGCCCTTTTGACTGTAATGTCACTTTGTCAATAGACAGGTTGACTGAGAAGGTTGACGTTCTGCATTTTAATCACCCTACTACCCAGGATTTTCATTTTCAGAGGTTTTTAATTATCCAGCGCACTGGGCTGGTGCTGCGGCGAGAGGGCCACGTGCTGCGAGAGCTCCTGGGGTGAACATCAAGCTGTTGCTTCACACGCCCACAGGTCTAAGACTCTGAACACTGAGAGTGTATAAGGACACTGCTTGGGGTCTCCAATGAAATTATGAATTTAATTGGATTGGAAATGTGCTACCCTTGGGCTGGCATGTCGGACTGCATTAGGCAGCCATCAGCCATTTCCCTCAACCACACCATGGGTGGTTGTGGACGAAGCTTGCGAGTGAAAAAAAAATTCAGCACACCTTACAGTGGGAACAGGCTAATGTTTCTCAAAGAGCTGAGAATGATTTTTCATGAACTTCAGACTATATGCTTTATACAACAGAAGTATTATTTCAAAATGATATGTGACCCTGGAACACAAAACCAGTCTTGAGTACCTGAGGTATATTTGTAGCAATAACCAAGAATACATTGCATGGGTGAAAATTTCTTTCATGCCAAAAATCCTTGGGACATTAAGCAAACATCATGTTCCATGAAGATATTTTGTAAATTTCCTAACGTAAAAATAAAAATGTTTGATTAGTAATATCAAAGACTATTGAATACCCAAGGCATGTCATTTGCCTTGGGTAAAAAATGCTACGCTTTACATGGCTGATCAATCGCAGGAAGCCCCGCCTTCTTAATAAAATAGCCAATAGCTGATCTGTAAAGTCACTCCATCACCACATCTGCCATTAGAACTTCAGGTTGCTATAGAAACAATCAGCATTCCGAGACGTAAGCCTTGGACTGTGTGTGCACACTGGCTGATCTTGCCTGAGAAACAAGCCTTCTATAAAGCTATTTCTGCAAAAGAAACAATTATTACTTAGTTGTTGTCAGATTTCATTGGCGATTTCAAATATGAAATTTATGCTTTTAGCTTAGTGAACAATTTGGGAGAATGTAATGATTCCCAATACAAAGAGACAGTGGCGGTTCTAGACTAATTTTACTAGGGGGGCCAAGAAGGGGCCAGTGTTTAACCAGAGGGGCACATTAAAAAATGACAACAAACCTTGGGTTTCCCCTAGGTCTGCTGTCAGGCTTTGGTCGTTCTACGCTTACAGCACGGCGGG
>JAUMHQ010000070.1:10478142-10490567 GCA_032361165.1 Enteromius paludinosus
GCTAATATAAATAATTGCAATTAATCATAATTAATAGTAATTATTTATATCAATATCTATATTCCCTTATTGAGATTTAAATATGTTACAAATGCTACAATTAAAATTTAAGCAGAATGAAACATTTTAAAATAAAATCCTGACAGCAGTAATGTAAATGTTACATAGGTTCTAATTACTTCTATTCACACATGTATTTATCAAAACACTTCTATATAGGGGCACAGTGGGTGCTGAAATCTATCCCACCTACTCAGGCCGCAGGCAGGAAAACACCCTGGACAGATGGTCGGTCCACTGCAGGGTTAAACTACTTAACCATGCCCATCCAAATTTACTCATTTAGTTCCATGCTCACTATACCTGTACTTGAATTTAGCTTCAGGGAACATGTTAACAGCAAGGACAAAAACAAAGAATAGGGCACACAGGATATGAATATTAGATTTTTCCGCTCGACTGCGCACAGAAGTTTTAGATGGACTTGTGCCGCCGCATTTCTAATAGAACTAAATTGGCCTGGATTTGGATTTTTTGAAGGCCGGCCACTGCTAACCATTCTTGTCCTGCGAGTCCTATTTTAAGCTACTGCCGTAGAGGGAAGCGTGGAAGTGAAGCAGCAAGAACAGGGATAGCGCTTGAATACACAGCTCCAGGGCATTATATCGCAAGAAAATGTAATTGCTTTGCACGGGGGCACTGGTCTTTACATGTAGGGTGGCATGTGTCCGCTGACTTTATCTACATACTTTAAAAGGGACCAAAAAAGGCTGTGTAAAAAAAGTGTCTCTAATGAATTTACACTGCATATATGCAATAGAAGAGTTTCTCCATAGGGGAGTTCATTTTTAATTTACTTAAAAGGCAGGGCAAGCGATTTCTGGAAGCCAATGTTGATATTTGAAATGGCCAAAACATGCCCCTACCCCGAAAAGGGTTTCGCACCTGATAGTTCCGCTGCACACATATGTAGCCTATGCAACCCAGGCAAGGATTAGTTCTGTGAAACAAAGCAGAACCAATGTTACAACTAGGGTTGTAACGGTATGAGATTTTCACGACATGATAATTGTCTCAGAAAATATCACGGTTTCTTGGTATACGGTATTAAACTATCATTATTATTATAATCATCAGCTACAATGACCCTTAAATGAATAAAAAGAGATATGGTTTTTGGTGGAACATGATTTGTTGAACATGATTTAAAAAAAAAAATGAAAATAAAAAAAACGTATGGAATTATGAGTCTAACTTTTTGGGGGAGGGGTTCAAATCTCCCATTTGAACAAAATAAGAAAGAAGCTATTTCTCTTTATATTAAGAATAAATCAAACTGTTCTTCTTTAACAGCATATATGGGAGAGTAATATGGGCAGGGTCATGTTGGATGGGCATTGATGTAGAAGAAACTGAAATGTGGCTATAACTTGGATGGGTTGTCTGATATAATTGGTATGGATTCTATAATTCAGTACAAAATATATGATTGAAAAATGCAATCAGACCTTTGAGTGTTCAGTTAGTGTATTTGATGATTATTCTTTTAAATAAAATTATAAAATGATCATTAAGTGTTCTCTGAGAGTAGCTCATGTTCATGTGTTCACGTCTTCACACAGTGAGTGAGACAGCAGACGCTTTAAAAACCACGAGCATCACGCGTACTTGAGTGTGTACTAGATCTACAGCGCTGCTCATTCATACAGAGACACAGAATATAGAATTACAATATATGGCAGCCTTTTTGTGCTGTATATTCACAAACACGCACATCGCGATTTGATTTACTGCACAGCTAGATTTTGATCTATCTATCTATCTATCTATCTATCTATCTATCTATCTATCTATCAAAATCGCACATCTGACGTGGCATCTGTATTATACTGTAATTGACTCCAGTTACATGACTGGACTCCGGGATTCCCTCTGCATCACATAAATAATACAGCTTTAATATTTTTATCTTCACGGAGGGATGGTGTTCGAGTGGGTGATATGAGAGAACATGTTCGACATATTTCCTCCTATTGCGGCCACTCTCGATGGGAGATAGAGATTAGAATTTGCAGCCATTCGGACATTTTCTCCGCTGTATGGGTGGAGTCTAAGCAATCAGGCGGAAAGAGGTTGCATATACACTGCAGTGCGGGAGAGATCTGGTTTCTTTTTTTTTTTTTAACCGCAGATAATGAAATGTGCACAATGATAATCGTACATGTCCATATCACAATAAACCGTCATCATAATACCATTACAACCCTATCTACAAAACGCTATATAAATCATAATCAGTGATGCTGTTTTTTGTTTGTTTTAGTACTCTGCCCCGACCTAAGCTTTCTAAAGCATTTTTGAAAAATCGCTTACCCTGCCTTTAAAGGCAGACTTCTTGTAATCTCTGAGGTTGTTAATCATTGGTTTGATTGGAATGATTTTTTTTAAAGCAAATCTATCTACATTATTTTAATTTGCTTTTTAAATAATGTCTAATTGTAGTTTTACTGGTGAAAAACTACAATTACCCATGATTATAAAAAAAAAAAAAAATCCCCAACAACCATAGAATTGCTATAAGGAATTTGTGCCAAAACAGTCCTGAAAAGCCCTAGAAGAGCTATGGGAAAAAAATTCAGAAACAAGGCTGCTGAAAAAGAGGAATGGCACATTTAAGATCAAACAAAACCATCTATTTTCTAAAGATTTTCTTTGCTGATGGTATGAACTCTTGGGGGGGAGGTAATTTTCTGTAAATGCCAAAAGTCAACAACATTTGTTGAACAATTTTACCATTGAAGAATGTCAGTCTAACATATTTAAAGCCCAGCTATTTGTGGTCATTTTCTATTCTGCTTGGTAATACATTTCCCATTTCCCCATCTTGTCTGTCCTCTTGATCTTCTTTCATTGCTTTTTTGAAGCAAAGCACATCTTATTTCCACCAAAATACAAGAAGAATCATTCTGTAGAAAATGACCCAAATTTTTCACTTGTTTTGCTTTACAATGATGTCACAGAATATTGCCCACTATTCTTCTGTGCCCATGTGAATGCAGAAATCAACAGATCCATTGTCCAGCTTATTCATTTTATATTACTTCAGATGCCGATATTCACCTCAATTGCAAACCACTCAAAAACCCCCATGTTATTGTTAGTACCGTATTGTTATTTCTAGTACAGTTAGCACAGGCTGTGCTGTACTTCACTCACAGTATATCTACTCATGAACGCATTCATCAGAACATGACAAAAACCATTCAGGGTATTTGTTTGCACGCAATGTGGTGGAACAATTGAATCGTGTTGCCTCGAACCAAAAATTAACTGAGAATTAGCTGTTAACATTATAGATGATTTATACAGTATGATTTTAATAAGTCCCAGTATAACAAAATGCTATCCTGCACCAGTCATGAACATTTTGCATCTTTCCAAAGCATCCAAACAGGCAGAGCTTCAGAGAGTTTCAGGAGATTTCCCTTGAAGTTCTGCCATTGACACAGAAAATATGCCAGTGCTTAGGAACGATCTGTCATTTGAAAATTCTTGGACAGTCAAACACTTCTGCACAAAAGTAGATCAATTGGGTATTCGATTTCTGAGCTGTTGACATAAATACAGTCTAATAAATCCTGTAATGCTTTAGGAAGGGGAAAAAAAGAACTCGTTTAGGCACTAATTTTGGATGGTTAGCATAACATCAGTTCAATAAAAGCAAAAGATATTCCTTATTCACGGATGAGAATAAAGCTAAATCAATAGGTAAAATAAGAAAGCACCAAAATATTAAATGTCCACAGATTAAAGAGTTGCAAAAATATAATTAATATCCTATATCCATGCAGAACAAGGAAAATTTGGTTAAAGGAGTCTGTGTTGGTCAGTTCACCAATATGCAAAGTCGATATTTCAAAACTTTTAATCAACACCTATTTTGTGTCAAGTCTGTGGTTTAACAATCAGTTGTTGGTCACAACTTTTTATTGGTTGGTATCAGTCAAAAAAAAATCATGTAAGCGCATCCCTGAAAAATAATAATGAAGCAGTTACAATCCCAAAAGAAAAAGGGAAAAACAAAACTTGGAGTTCCAGAACAGCTGGAGCAGCCTGTAATAAGTGATTTCTGAGCTGGTACTGAGCTCTCGTGAGACTAACGATTATTTCAAAAGCGTGCCCATCAGGATGGCCATTCTCAGGTAAGGATCTGAATTTCATTTGTTTCTCCTTGATTGAGCATCAGCTGGGAATAAGCATTCATTTGCGGAGTGCAAGGAGGGAGGGAAACATAGGTCTGAGATTGGGAGTGTAATTTTCTTGTTTAATGTACCATGTGCAAAAAATAAGATCTTACGTGTTCTTCTAGAATTCTAATTAAGGACACGATGCAAGGGTGGCAAATTATCTCTAGCATCAAAATAAGAGAGCTGAATAACTTGGCCTTCTAATATCTTCTCTCATTCATTTGGGTGACCCTCTTAAGAGTTATTGAAGGATGAAGAAAGAGAATGACATCAGCAAAAAAAAGTAGAATTGCTACAAACACAAAATATACTAAAGCAACCATCTGGGGACAAAAAACCTGTGGAAAACCAGGACAATGTGAGGCAGTACAAGCTGAAGATGAAGAGTTACCTTGTCTGCATCGACTTTCCCCTTGACAAACTCTGACCTCCAGAACTGCAGGGCCTGTTCCAGAGAAAGACCAATGCCCTTGAGGAAGAGGCCGTACTGCATGCGCCCACCGTGCCGCAGATGGTGGTTTTCTCTCAGTGCCTTGTGAAGATGCCTCATACACAGAGGAAAGGACTTGCCAGAGAGCTGGTGGAAGTGAGAAGAAGAGTGGTTATTAAAAATGGCTTGATTAATAAATTAGCCAATTCTGAGGTGCAGACAGCTATAGTTTCAGTTTCTTAAAAGACAACAAACAGAGACCAAAGGTCCACTGGAAACAACTGTGACACAATCACAGATAATCAAGAAATATCTGATAAATGTACAATTATGTGTGATTAAGAAAGACACTCACATTTACATGGACTAGTTGCATTGCACCTGGTTACAATGTGGTGAAATACTGATATAAATGATTAAAAACAGAGGCACTTTGTTTTAAAGCAAAGGCTTTAATTACAAGAGATTTCCGTGCATCCGATAATGTTCATATAAAAGCAAAAAGTGAAGGACAAAATTTGCATGTGCTGATGAGAAAAGCAGACCTTTCCACAAACAGGTTTCTTCCAGGGAAACATCTGTGCACATCCACTCCAACCACCAAAATAGGACATGCTCAATGTCCAAGTAATTTGAGAATTCAGGGAAAGAAAAATACAAAAAAAGCGCCAAATAAAAAAGCAAGCAGTAAAGCACACTCTCCTGAGACCCTATAAATTTGTCAAATTCCCAATAAATCTTATGCAGCACAAATTATGTTTTAAATAGTTTAATAAAGAATACTCCTTTGCACATGTTGCAATGTTCATATTTGGTACAGAAGCCTTTGTTAACAATTACAGAGGTCAAACTGTTCCTCTAGTTCTTCAGCAGGTTTGCACACACTGCAGGATGGATTTTGGCCCACTCCTCCATACATATCTTCTCTAGATCTGTCAGGTTTCGGGGCTGTCGCTGAGCAACACCGAGTTTCAGCTCCCTCCAAAGATTTTCAATTGGGTTTAGGTCTGTAGACTGGCTAGGCCACTCCAGACCCTTGATGTGCTACTTACGGAGCCCCTCCTTGGTTTTCCTGGTTGTGTTTTGGGTCATAGTCATGTTGGAAGACCCAGCCACGACCCATCTTCAATGCTCTGAATGCGGGAAGGAGGTTTTTGCCCAATATGTCACAATACATGGCTCTGCTCATCCTCTCCTTAATACAGTGCAGTCGTCCTGTCCCCTGTGCAGAAAAACACCCCCAGAGCATGATGCTTCGAGCCACATGCTACACTGTACATATGGTATTATTGGAATGATACTCATCATTCTTCTTCCTCCAAACATGGCGAACAGAGAGTTAAGAGCAAATTCCACTTTGGTCTCATCTGACCCCAGGACTTTCTCCCATAACTCCTCTGGATCATCTAGATGGTCCCTGGCAAACTTCAGATGGGCCTGGACATGGACTGAATTAAGCATTGGAACCTTTCGTGACGTCTCAGTGTATTACTGATTGTAACCTTGGAAACGCTGGTCCTAGCTCTCTTCACCAACCATTGACCAGCTCCTCCCATGTAATTCTGGGCTGATTCTTCACCATTCTTATCATCATTGATACCCCAAGAGGAGAAATCTTCCGTGGGGCCCCAGTTTGAGGGACACTGACAGTCATCTCTTCCATTTTTGGACAATTGCTCCAACAGTTGTTCTTTTTTCACCAAGCTGCTTGGCCATTGCCACGTAGTCTTTCCAGCTTCGTGAAGGTCTAAAATTTTGTCTTGTGTCTTTTGACAGCTCTTTGGTTTTGCCCATGTTGCTACTTAGACTTTGGCTGATTGTGGGGTGCACAGGTGTCTTTACGACGTCAAACAGGTGCCACCCATTTAGAATCTAGAGCAGAGTGTAGCTAGACTATTTAAGGGTCAGAAATGTGGCTGATAAGCAGGTGATCAAATTACTTGTTTGACACAGTAATTCCCAAATAAATTGTTAAAGAAAAATCATACAATGTGATTTCTCGAATTTTCTTTTTAGATTCTGTCTCTCACAGTGGAAATGCACCTATGCTGAAAATCCTCCATGACTTCGAAGTAAGAGAACTTGAAAATCACAGGGTGATCAAATACTTACAACCTTACTATACACACACACACAGCATTTTAAAGAATGCAACTCTGTCAATAACTTTAGTTGTTACTTACCGCATCAATCTGCTCAAGAGAAATTTTCCCGATGTTCTTCTGAATGCTGTAGTCCTGACCCACATAGGCATGGCTACAACAAAAGAATAAGAGAACAAGTGATGAGAAATCACAAGGTCAGAGTAAAACACTGACAAACAGGCAAGTTATTCAAATGCATTCCTGTTTTCTGGTGGAGGAACAAAACACTGCAAGTGGAGTGCATACCTTGAAACAATACAGATTCTGCAAGATGCAGACCTGATAGCTTCTTAGCAATTCCTTTTTTTTTTTTAAAGTGTAACTTAACTTTGAGGCAATTTTAGACACTGAAGTAAGTTTTTTGGGGGGGGCATGTTTAATTTTAGTCATTTTAAGCAAAGTTGATATTTTATTTGTTGCACATTTTCCTCAAAGATAGTAATGCCCTAATCTCTCATTCAAAACATACAGTGGCAGAGTCCACACACATTCACCCTCTACTCTCTACCAAATGTAGGAAATGAGAAACAAATATTGATTTAGAATCATGTTGCCTGGATTAAAAATTATATAAGAAGATACAAAATGGCATAAAGGACAGATTGTGCAAAAATAAAGAGTTGCATAAGATTTTTTTTTTTAACTGGAACACATACACTACCACTCATCCTTGTATACTTTTATTCAGAAAGGATTCATTAAAATTGATCAAAAGTGACACAAGAGAATTTATTTTAATTTTAAAAAGCAATATTAATTCTTTTAATTCTTTCTGAAGAATAATGTGACACTATAGTGACGGAAATAAATTACAGGAATAAATTACAAAATACTAACAGAAAAAAGTAAAAACCACTGGTGCAACCCTGTTATAGCACAAAGCCACAGACTGTTCTACTAAATCCACTGACATCCAGTAACGGATGTGCTGAGATCATGACGATGGCAAATACTACACAACATCTGGGAGACTACATTTTCATGAGAGGCTCGGAATGGGACCAGTGCAAAAAAGCAGATTCCTTTTGGTCTGTACCCACCAAACAGTGCCACATCTACAGAGTCTGTGTGTGAGGGAATGAATAATGCCCTGTTCTCCCATTCCTCTACACTCTCTCGCTGTCCACGCCTGCCCTTCACACCCCCTTATCTAGCTTGCCCAGTGTTGACAAAAAGTAAAAGAGTCTACTAGCCAATCCTCCACAGCCACAACTGTTGCCTCTAAAGACACATCCAATTAAAATGCTCTCATTCAGAGCCCATCAAGAAGCAAATGAATTGACTGTTGGGAATGCTGCCATTGTTCCTCTTCACTGCGAGCAAGTGGAGGGACACGGGCGTCCGTGCATGCAGCGTGGCCAATGACTGAGAGGCCCAGCTTTAATCTACAATGGTATCCCCACTGGGCTGCAGCCAAAATGCAAGACCAGGTTCACACATGGAGGACCCTTGGCGCATTATAATGGGACTGTGCCCAGAGCATTAATGAAAGTGACTGAATGCAAGCGAGTGCTAGAGATAAAGGAAAGCAGTAGGAGTCACTTTGGGTACTGGCTGACCGTTTGATCAGTCCTCAGTAGGCCAAATAAACAAACAAAATAAAACAACTAAAAAGTATTGTATGAATGTTTTCCTACCATTTTTTTAAGAAACAAAAAGGAAAAGTCCCATGAGGATATGTCTGAATAAAATACCTGGCTTTTATAAAGCTGCTGTAATTATTATAATGCAATAATAAAGAATGTAGAATATATTATAACATATTATTACGTCACAAGAGATTAACTTTTTCCAATGGCTTCAATTACCTGAGGTGGCTCAAAAGAGGCTGAAGTCGTTCATCAGACTGTACCGCTGGCAGGGATCGAGCAGTCACCTAGAAGGGGAAAAAATATATATATGCATGTTAAAGGTCAAAGGTTAAAGTAATTTTTACAGCAGTGTAGCACTGATAAATTCAAAAGGTCAATAACTAGGAGCATGCACTGTGAATTTATCCGACCAGCATAATGAATAATTTTCCTGGGAGAGTAAAAAAGAGATACCCAATGAGCTCAAAGTCTTTTAGATGGCCAAAAGATACATAATATAAACATTACTTACAAACCAAAGGATAAACACAAAAGAAAAAAAGTGTTTAGTAGTTGAAATTGTGTCAGAACACATCTCAGGTTTTTTCAGTAAATAATGTTTTTAAATATGTTCAGCACAAGATCATAAATCAACCCTCGTGCTAAAGCGGCAGGATAACTGTTAACTGAAGCAAAACGGAGACAATGATGAAGAGAGGCGGAGGTCTGAGGATGATCAAGCTATCGAGAGACGCTGACAAACTGCAGCATAGGCAGCAAACTTTCCAGTCCAATGACCACTGACACACAACCTTTAAAACTACATCGTCCACCGTCCAACTCCACAACAATGTTTCACTGAAACAAATGTATCAATTATCAATGACGACATTCGTCGATTTAGAGGAATGAAAGGATAAAAGCTCAGCAGTGCAAAAAAAATAAGTAAGAAATGTTTCTCAAATAAAAATAAGAAGTGCCGAGACTTGAGACTTTTAGTCATGTGGGTCAATCCATCTAAAGGGGGTCAACTGAGGTTGCTTGACCAATTTTGTCTCTCTCTCTCGTAATTATCTCTACCATTGCAAAAATAAATAAATAGTTCCAGTATTGCAAAGAGTTATTTTATTTTATTTGAATTTACTTGTTTAAGCACATTAACTTATTTTTAGGCTGATTATCTCCAGACTGCAAACTAACATTTTAAAATCCTGCAGATGAAAGTTTATATTAGGTATTATAGAATTAGAATACCTTGTGAAAATTAAAGTGTCAGTAAGAATGGGTAAAAAAAAATGACTAAAATTTATAAAAATGAATAAATAATGTTTTGGCCATATACCATTATTGCTCAACAAAAGAATTAAAGCTGTATAAAAAGGACCAGAAAAAATATGACAGAAGAACAGAAGACAGAAGAAGAAGAAAAAGAAAAAGCAAATAGACAAAACCTAATATAAGACATATCCAAGCCAGACCATGTTCCACTATCATCCTTTCTAGACCTTAACATCGTAATGGGCGTCTTGATATTTTTGTAGGATTCGAGCACTGGGAATAATATTATGAAACAGGAAAGTACTCGTTTATCTTTGTATTTTCTGCTTCTGTGCAACTGTGACGCTTCTGAAAATCAGACAGAGTGAACAAACAAACTCCATAAAGGAGACTTTGAGGAATCATTTTATCCTTTTGTATTATCAAGTGATACCCAACTACATGTCATCAGAAATAAAAGCTCAGCACAAAGTCTTTGTCAGATGGGAAGCAGCTTTCAATTTCATGCTCATTTAATGAGACACTCCCAGTAATGTCTCCTATCTGTCCTCCATGGCCATTACAGCAACACACATCAGCCACGACGGCTCACTAACGGCAGAGAAAACGAGGCACAGTCATTACGCCACAATAGCCATGTTGGTGATCCAGATAATTGGCAGGAAATAGAAGTCAGAAGCAGGAAAGTGGCGTAGAGAGCAGGCCTGCAGAGGGTCAATATGCAGCATTGTGGAGAGCCAACGAAGAGATGAGGAACATGGTGGTGGTGGCCCTGAGCCAGGTCACTTCTGTCCATTCCTGAGCATGACAATCACTTTCAGTCGAGCCTGTCAGGTATAGAAGACACTGATAGGACGCTAGATTGGAGCCTGATGTGATTTTCACAAGGTCGCACTTGTCACTTCACTACCACAACTTAAAGCAATCCCACGTATAAAGGATTTAAAACGTTTAAATGCTGCTATAACATATGCAGTGCAACCAATAGTGTACCTTAAACGAAACACAGTGTTCCATAACATATGGCACTGTGGAATTATGGATGGGGACCAAAACTAGGTAACGTTACTTAATCGGTACCGGTGCTAAATTATAAAAGACCAAAGTATTGATAAGCTCTGAGGTTAACGGTTCTGCTATCAGTACTGCAAAAAATAAATGAATAAATAATCCTATTAATTGCTAAATAATCGTTACCTAGCATATTTTTATTTTGACCTTTTCTAATTTGCGATAATATTAAAAGACATTTGCCTGCACCTGTTATTAGCAATCTCACGCGTGAAATGTCCGTCTGTTCCACACACAGGTTCCGCAGTAAACCAAGGTGAATCGGGACTGCATTTGACAGAAGAAAATCCCGCATGAGAAAACATTTTTACTTGTGCTAGCAGTCTTCCAAAATAACCACATCACATAAGGTCTCTCTAAATTAGTATGTTAGAATAATTTAATAAACACGCATTTTGGTTACATTAAAAATAGTCATCTAAATATTTATTTACTTATTTTAAGAGTATTTTTTCCTAAATAAATTTTAAACACTAAAAATGCCAGTACTGCATTTACAAACAGATGGATAATAAACTTTTTAAGAAATACTGTAGAGATAACAGAAAACAGAAAATTAAGATATAAAGCAGAGCTAGGGTTAAAAATTAATTTGTAATGATGAAATACATTCACTTTATTTAGTGTACATTGCAAGAGGTTCCAAACTTTTATTACTTTTAATCCCAAACACAGTTAATTTATGTGAATGTGTTCTAAAACAAACATTGGCAACAGCTGATTGTTTAGCTGAATTTTGCAATTTGTTTGCTTAAAGCTGCAGTTAAAAACGGTTAGGCCTCATGCATCCTACCTGCATGCCCCGACTGTAACCACTGTTCATTCTTTTACAGGAAAATTGTTGTGTTTATTTGTTTTACAATCATTTGTTTTGTTTGTGTAATATTTGCTCAAACATTGGTGTTTGTGAGACTACAGATTATTATTTTACATATAAAAAAAAAATAAGTTTTGTTAATTCTGTTCTCAATTAGTTTTTTTATTATAAAATTTTTAAAACACAACAAAAAGCACTTTAGCGATAAGTAACACTGGAGTTTAGCTTTTAAGTAGTTCTCAATTAAATTACTACTTAAAGTAAATACTCTGTTAGTAATAGAGAGCAAAAGAATAAATTAATAACAGCCGGAAAGATCTGGTGGTATGACTATGAGGAAGTGTTAATTTCGTTGATCATAATATTCGTCAACTAAATTTTTTTCACAGACGAAAACGAGACTATAACGAATGAAAACTAATTTGAGATGACAAAAACTATGACGAAAATCTATTGACATTTTCGTCAACGAATAAAAACGAGAGGAAAACGTTACGGAGGGACGATTGGAAAGAGATTATTTCAGAACGAATGTGCTGCGTAGTTCGGAGGTTAGATGTGTACATGAACTGTATTCATAAGCTACACACTTGCAAATCTCAATATGTGGGATTAAGAGAAGAGCAGGCATATGGATAAGTTTGGAAATGGAAGAGAGAACTCAATTCAGGCCGGTTTCTGAGCGCAGACACCGAAGCACACACACAGCAGCACGTCTCATACAGCGTGAGTAAGTTACTCTTGAATAGAGAATTACACACAAAATGATTTCAAATTATCCGTTTTGACTAGCATTCAGGTAAACAGAGTCGATTAAGTGAATGTAAACGGTAAAGTTAGGGAACATGAATGAGTACAATGCATTTG
>JAUMHQ010000070.1:10506713-10521761 GCA_032361165.1 Enteromius paludinosus
TATATACATACTCACAACTGAGCCAATCCCTAAGCTTTGTTGACTTGAGTTGTTATCAGAGTCCCTCCGCATTGATCAGATAATGAAGCAAGGAATGCATCAGCCCCTCGTCTGGACACACAGCAGCCATGCTTGCTCATTAATCACCCGAGAGGACAAGGGAAAATAAACCTTCAACTATTCGAGATGGCCTTTCAGTTACGGAAGGACCCAGCATGATTGAGAGTTTGCCATTGCCATGTTCTTCAGCATGTGTCCATCCATCCATCGGCACCTCCACAGCCCTAGCCAGACATGCCAGCTACAGCCAAATGGCTAAAATTGGGCTTAGGATTGACAGCTTCAATTGAATTGTTGGCAGGCCGAGTGGACGTGCTTGTGTTTTTCTACTCTACCAAGGTGACACTCAATTAGGTCAAGCTTTACTTGATGCTTAGCGACAAGGTAATATTTCACAACGTGGAGATAAAAAGAAACACTTCACAAAATTAAACAGAAGAGAATCTGGAGCCAGTCAGTGTGGAAAAATTGATTAAAAGGGAGCATCTTTGGAGGCCACTTACAATCTTATCACATGAATACAGCAAAGCTATTGGAGGCACAGCATTACTGTGTTAAAGTAAAAGTTTTTCAGCCAAAAGAAATTGATAATGTAATTTCCAAAGGGAAAAACATGGCCGAAAAGGTGCATGAAAAATGATCTTAATTAGATCTTATTTAAAAAACAAATGACGACTGATGATTTATTAGCTTAAAAAGAGGTTGATATGACAAACACACCGCTGTATGTGTGTTGATGTTAAAAAAAAACAGGAAAACTTTCTGAAGGTTATTGCAGTCAAAATACAATCTAGTATTAGATCATGAAGTAAATCAAATTAATGTATTATTTCCTTATTCACTACCATTCAAATCTTTAAAGTTGGTCAGATTTAGATGTATACATGTAATAGCAATTACCTGAAACAGATTTGTTTGTAATGTAGAAGTTTTTAGTTTTAGAAGTCTCTTTTGATCATTTTACATGAGAGCAACCTACATGAGAGCCTTAGAGACTGAATGAGAAAGTAAAAAAATAAAAATATGTAGTCACACAACTGAATTCATCCAGCAGTCTGCAGTATGTGTATAGTTTCTTTGTAGATAAAAAAAAAAAAAAAAACTAAACAACTTAAGGCTAAAAAAAAAATTAATCAGAGTTAATTAAACATGTATAATAATACTGTACCAAATCAATTAAAGTAATAACTCTCCTTTCAAATATCTTAAATTCTTGTGTCAAAGACTCCCCTCTCACAAACACTTCTAACAATGAAAGATTTATGCATGCTCCAAAATGCCAGTTTCTATTTAAAGATGTGAAACTTTCTACTGTTTCAGTGAAAGTCAACTTTTTCTTTCAGTCAAGTTTAGTTCTGGAAGTCAAAATCCTGCAAATCAAGGTAAAAACAAAAGATCAGACAGCGCAGAAAAGGCACTAATGGTATTTTTAGATTTATAATTAGGACTAGCTCCGTTTAACGAGAAAAAGAACACTGACGTGATCAAGCCAGCAAACTTGGATGGTGATTAAATCTCTGAAACAACCAGAGAAAACATAACTAATTAATTAATTCTCTCATTTTACGAAGCACAGGTGCCAATTTTTAAAGCAGCAAAGCTCAGCCATAAACCATTGTTAGGCTTCCTTTTATTTTAAAATGCAAACATTTAGTTTCTTGTGATAAAGTGTATGATGCCAATTAAAATACTAGGGATTTTTAAACATTAGAAAATATAGATCTCCATTTAAACACAGAAATAGAGCCGTTGTATTTATTTTGTTTTTTTTATTACAATACTAACATTTAGAAATTTTGCTTTTTTGAAGACGTTTGTCGCACGTATCACATTGACACATACCTTGTAAAAATTCATAATGTTACTGAGCAACTGACAAGTAACAAGTGTTTCAGTGCACATTTTTTCCCCCTCGCACTTCTGACTTTGAACCTTGGCTAACAAGCAGTTGGTGCCATGCGCTTGCGAGCGCTGGCAGAATACATGCAATTCATGCGTGTATTTGAAAACATAACGTTCTGTGGTTTATTTATTACTTTTTTTTATATATAATTTTCCCTGACAAGCACATAAAAAAGGAATCACAGGAACAGTGTGAAAGTCAAGAACACTGAAGCTTTAAACCAAACCTCATTACCAATACGACAGAAAACGAATTAGTGAGATGGGGCCGTCTTTAACATGCTTTATAAGGCTCAGGCTAATAATAATTTCAGTCAATGGACAGTCTCATTATATTAGAGGTCTTATTTTCAAAAAGCGTTGAATATTTGCAGAGTGAGCTGCTTCATCCATGATGACTTTTGAACAACGAGAGGGAATTACATTGACTTTGATGGAAATAGCACTTTAAATGTCGGACCATAAGCCGCAGCTCAGCTTTGATTAAGAACGGATCCCCATGTCAGATGTTCTGTTTGTTCGTCATGGACACAATTAACTCTACATGACTACCTTTGTATTTCACCATGTTCTGCTGGCTGGAGACCGCTCTTTTAAAAACCGAACACGGCGCAAGACTTTTAAATCATAATTGGCAAGTTGCAGCCTGCCTGCCACGAGAACCTTTAAAACTTTCCAAAGAAACTAAGTTTCAGCGAGTTTGTCAGGCAGTCAAACATGGGGTAAGCAGGAAAATTGCAACGTCCACCATCCAGACACAGATCAGCATCATTTATAGACCTATTGAATTTTACATGGAGGAAAACAAGGTCTTGGTGCATGTAATTTTTACTATTCCTTCCTGTTTAATGGAGTTTCGTCTACAAACAATTGCTTTTTAATTCAGAAAAACGTTTTATCAGGTGAACAATCGATATGTTGTTGAACAACAGTATACACTGAACTTCTATCGCTCACAGTCTCGTTTTCAATCCTGTCAAGCATTAAATATGATACTACTCTGACATTGGTCTATAGGCTTTTCAGATTGATTAGATGCACTGCCAAGGGAAGTAATGATAATTGTGATAAAGTAGGACTCCAAAAATGAAGGGTTTTTTTTTTATTTAGCGTTTTCTAAATTTGCACTGGGCCAGCCAACAAAACAAAGGATAAGTAAAACAAGCTGGAAATGTAATCTATGTTACTCTGTATTTCCATAAACTAAGATACAACTCAATAAGATACAAAAATGTGCTGATAAGTTTGTAGTTTTAACATCTTTCTAATGCTTTCAAGTGCATAGTAAATCATGACAAAACAATTTCTCTTTCATTTTGTGCTGTATTTTTGTGTTTAAAGGGCATTAAAATGTTCGTACGGGATAAATGCATGTACAAATTTCGATTGGCAAAATGGCAATGAAGCACTAGCCTGGAAGAGGCCAAAAATCTTTAACCCTTATAAATCTTCAAAAAGCCTTACAATGGGCAGGAAACTGTTAAATTAGTCCATGTAGCAACCAAAAATGTTGGTTAGGAGGCAAATTTAGAATAAACCTCTAATGTCTAATACTCTCATTTATAAAACCATTGATACATGGTTAAATACACATACACAGAAAATGAATCCATCCTCTCTCTTTTGGAGGGATTTACCTGCAACAATGACTGGTCAATAGCAGCTCTTCTAAAACGGACATTCAGAGTTAAACTAGGTGATGCATGGTAAAAGATTTTGAACCAGGCAATTGATTTCAGACAATCTCACTGGAAATTATTCTGAGTATCATAAAAGACCCGTTCCAGGCCTGATTTATGGAGTCGACAGGAATATGAAGATTGACACATTTCATTTTCTTCCAGCGTGGCCATCCTGAACGCCATCAAAAAGAAAATGTGCAGGCAGCATATGTTTTCATTAGCCAGGATGGATTAATGCGCAGGCTTATTCAGCTTCAATATACTGGCAGGAGGGAGATTGTTGACTAGCAGTGTCTATTCTCCGCATCATTCGGACAAGAGCTTACCGAATAATAATTCAAATGACTTTTCTCAGAGAACATTCCACCAAAATAAAACCCATCCCACCAGCTGTCCAACTGCCTGGCAGGCTCACTACGATGGACGGCTTTGACGAGGTGGCATGTAGATGACGAAAAAATAAATAAACCTGCCAAGCTAAAAGATAATTTAACATGCTGAAATGAGCCTTTCTTAATTTTGCATCATCCATCTATGACATATCATAATGCCAAACATTCAGGTGTGACACAAAACTCAGAAACAGCACAAAGCACATTTCCTACAAAACATTTTCAACCAGCACAAGAATGCTCAATCCCAGAAGCACGAGGAAATTTATGCAGACTACATGCCAGCACTAAATGCACAAAGCCTGTCTCTTCTCCACTTACCAGTGATCAACCGAACACAACCGCTCCCCAGTTTCAATTAAAATGCCCAATTAAACCCAAGCTGGGCAGACTAATGTCGTTAAGTAATCTGAGTTCACAAAGCTGCCCGATTTATTATTGTTCCCTATATCCTGCACACATTTTAATTTCTCCAGTTATAGCAGCAATTAAACCTGCTGCTGCATTGTTTACCATCACAGGAACTCTCATTTGAATCTCGGATATTAATGGAGTGAAGATGACAAACAGGCGGCTATTACCTTAACAGCCACCATGCCGTTCTGCTGATGAATGAAATATTAAAACTGCACTTCTTATTTAGAGTGTTATTTTATAAATAACCTCAATGAAATAACCGGTGAACTCATGCTTAAAAACACTGATACAAAAACAGAGCACTGTCGATCTCATAGAACTGCTTTATCTTCACTGACGTATTAGAACATAAATATCAACAAACATTTGGGTTTAATAA
Organism: Enteromius paludinosus; assembly: GCA_032361165.1. NCBI lineage: Eukaryota > Metazoa > Chordata > Actinopteri > Cypriniformes > Cyprinidae > Enteromius > Enteromius paludinosus. The sequence goes on from JAUMHQ010000070.1 coordinate 10,511,546, forward strand.
AATCTTATTTGCTTGTGCTCACTAATTGCACATTTATTTGATCAAAAAAAACTGTTTTCTTTACTCAAGTTATCATCATTCTAATCTACTATTTTGCTGCTTAAGAAGCGTTTCCTCTTATCATTATTAATGTTATGGAAACCATGCTTTTCAGATTCGCTTAATGCATTCTAGCTAAATAAAACTATTACTTTAGAAAAAAAAAAAAAATGTCTTGACCCCATGTTTGTATATATTGTAAAACATTTCTTCAAATCGCATTCCAGTACAGTGCTTAGCTATTTTCAAAAGATTAAAGCCTGTTTGATGCTGTATATTTTTTCAGATTTGAGCTCGTGCTAGTGAACAAAAGACAAGGAAGCAGCAAAGCTCATGCTCCACGTCAAGCATGAAATGCCTTCAGTATGCCGTCTGCTGGGAATATCCTGACACACATTGCATTAACATGCGTTATAAATATGATGCAAGGGGAGAAACTCAACGGTAGGAATACAAACACAAGCGTCGTCTTTCAAAGGATAATAGCCTATCGCAGGGAAGCACATTTTCTGCCATTTGGAGGAGTTGGGGAGGGAATCAAGACGGCTCCATGGTGGGTTACAGCAATCTTGGCAGGAGCTAACAGAAAAGCTGCTTTTGATTTCCTGACCAACAACCCTCCCCGTGACCTCCTCCATCTCCCAGCCGCCTTTTAATCTCCGTCTGAGGGTGGAAATGACCCATGACTTCTCAGTGTGTGCCATCAAGCACTTTACGTTAAGCCTCTCCAAACTATCATCTCTTACGCCCACTCTTTCACACCTTAAAAAAAAAAAAAAAAAAAAAGCAATCTCATGACTGCTATAACCTCTCGGTCGCGTTACCTTTCTAGTCATCCAAGACCACCTTAACGCAGTTCCCCCATTAACTCTAACTGAGAGCTACAAGCTCTGTTTCTGTAGCTTACTATGAACCCTTAAACAACAGGAAACCTTTGAGTTTTAATGAAGAAATACATGTTAAGTGTGGGGTGTTCTTTTATTGAACACTGAACACAATGTAAAAAAAATAAAAAATAAAAGCACAATCCCTCCTAATAACGCCTTCCTTCGAAGTTTACAACATTCATCTGATGTTGACTGGTTGTTTTGTGAAGGGCCCCGATTGTGTTACTTACCGCAAGTGCTTTGGACAGTCTTGTTCGGAAGTCATTAAGGACAATCGTGACTATTTCTTGATGGGGAATGTAAGCATTTCCAGCCAGCAAGTACACTTTCCTTGTACGCACTAAATCCAGGGCATCCTGGAATGGCACCTTTGACACAGAAAAAAAATAAAGGTTGATGTATACTTTAATCATTTTAAAATCTACTGCACAAACACAACGTTGAAGTGTAAGAGCTTATGCTTATTTTGGGATTTACAGGCAGGTCAATAAATACATTGGTAACACTTTACAAAAGGTTCATTAGTTAACAACATTAGCTAACAGAAACTAAGAATAAACTATACTTCAACAGAATCTATAATTATTAGTTAAATGTTAATTTCAGCATTTGCTAATGTATTATTAAAAATAACAAGTTGTGCATGTTAACATTAGTTTATACACCGAGCACTAACAAACTAACAATGAGCTACCATATTTTTATTCACTAACATTAACAAAGATTAATAAATACTGTAATAAATGTATTGTTTATTGTTCGTTCACGTTAGTTAATACATTATCTAATGTTAATAAATGACACCTTATTGTAAAGTGTTAACAATACTTTTTTTGAAAGAAATCTAATTAAAACAATTAAAACAAACACTTACAAGTCATATAGCATGCATTAAAAACTTTAACTTGGATTTAATTAATTGAATAACTTGAATAATATGATTTACAAAGTTACTAATTTTCATAATGTTGGAATTAACTTACTTTGTAGACATCATTTTCTTCCAATTTGGTTCCACTTAATCCATAACTGGAGGCAATGAGCTTGTCTTGTAGGCTTTTCTTCTCCTCTATACTTACCTGTAAAATGAAACTATTTGGTTTGAACTACGAGAGATAAAGCAGGGACAACATTTGGCAAAGACAAAAAGCATTTATCAATTCAGAGAGCTACTTGAAAGAAAAACAGCAGATTAAATTATCATGTGAAAAGGTTATGACAAAATATATTATTTAGCATTTATTTACTAGAAAACAGGAGCGTTCAGGCATGGCTCTGAAATCATATTAGGAGTGGAACTGAAGGACATGAACTAGAAGATGAACCATGTTTTAAGTGTTGAACAACTGCCCCCTGCAGGACTGTACGTGAAAACACACTGTATCACAGATATAAAACATGATCATGGTGGGATCTTTCTAATAAGACATAAAAGGAAAATTAATTTTTTAGCAGGGGCATGCAAGGAACAATATATCCATCTTTCAGTTAAAAAAAAAAACAGACAAAAAGATTTATTCAGCAATATATTGAGGAGCTTGACGAGAGTTGTGAAACCTGAAGACACCTGAAAATAGACCAAGTCTAAAATAATCATATACACAGATTTTTCTGACATCATCTAAAAATAACTAAATAAAAAGGGAATTGTGGGAAGTTTTAACAATTTAATTAAAATTTTTTAAATGGTCTTACCGTCTCATACTTCAAATTATTTTTATGCAAAAAGTCAGTCTTGTGCTTTGAAGGAAGGTGATTAAACCGGTAGCGGAAAAGATCCATTTCCTGTTGGATAAACCATCGCCTAAGGTCCTCCCTAAAATAAAATAAAAAATAAAAGCATTTGGTTTAATTTATACCCTACAGGTAAAATATCTGCCATTAATGGTCCTAAAATGTATACATTTAGAGAGAGTATGACTTGAGCAAAACCCTGCATGAAGGTCAACTTGACAACAGATTAGTATCATTCACAAAAGATAACTGGCCAAAACTAAATATTTAATTTATTGAAGCACATCCTGAATTGCACATTAAGAATACTTACGTCTGGCAATAAGCCAAGCGCAGAATAAAATGGGAGATGTGGTCTTTCCTTCGTTTCTCATATTCAGATATTCCTCCCTGAACCTTTTGCTCATTCTGGATTATTGAGGCAGAAAAGGGAGGAAAAGTGATATAAAATAAATAGAGTTTACTCATTTAAACCATAAGGAAAACATAACATGAATAACTTTTTAATGAATCATGAGCACAAAATAGTCAAATTAAAATACCTACCCCTCCTCTTCTAGATTTGGAAAATGTTTCTTTTAACAAAATGTATGCAGTGTGTATAAAGTGTATATGAAGAATGTGTTGTCCTCACCAGTTCTGTCCTTTGAGGGAAGTTCAGGCTTGAAATTTCAGCATTCAATTTATTGGTGTATTGTTCTGAATTTTTCACACAGCTCACGCCAAGGTTTTCGACAGTCTTGAGCACTTGGAAAAAATCACATAAATAGGCAAATACATTATTAGCATACTAAAATAAATCTCGCTTGATGGCTCTTTACACCTTAACCATGCAGATGACTCACATTTCAGTCTCTCCACTGCAAAGGTTTCAAACTCAGTGAGAGAGATGTTCTCCAGAGGAGGCTGTCCATAAAACTGAAGACAGTGATCATACAGATCATTTTGAAAGTTGCCGACCAGCTTCTTTCTTCTGCCTGAAAACTGCATTGCAAATCTAGAGAGAGAGAGTGATCAACAGGTTTACTAAATCTGGATAATATTACGTCTTTCAAAGTCATTGTGATCTAATCCGTATAAAACCACTGACAGACCAGCAGCGAATATAATAATGAACCTAAGTAGCTAAAGACCAATAGATAGACACACACACGCACGCGCACACACCACAGTACCGCTCTCATGAGAGCTCATGAAAAGTTAGTATAATTCTAAACTTGAATAGTGCTAAGTTAACTAACGTTAGCTAACATAGTTCACAGTTTAAGTAACTTAGCATCTTGTGCTTTCTGACACCAGTCCTCATGCGTATTTACCATTCAATATATACATATTACAATAATATTAGGTGTCTTAACGTATATTGATTACATGTTACTGTCGTTTAATAGTAAAACTCACATCTCAAAACAATCGTTGCCTGTCTCTTCCCGGAGCCTAAATCCCGCCAAGGAGCTGACGTTCCAAACAAAGCGCGGGTATATGACGTCACTCTGAAATTTCACCAATCGTGTTGCGTGAAGGCTGCTTCCGGTGGCTGGTTTTGTGCTGTGTGTGTTCTCTGTGAATGAATAAAAGTCTGAATCAATTCCACAAAATCGCTTCTTTTGAGCAGTTCGTTTTTAAGAAGCGGTTCAATCAACCAGTTCTACTGTTCTAAATGACTTGTGTTCAAAACAGCCATATTTAAACACGTTGCGTTGTATGTTTTGTTTTTTGTTTTTTTTTGGATTGTTTTACTTTTTTAGCTTTTTACTTATAAACTTAACGTACTCGTTTAAAACAAAAGTAAGAGAGAGAGAGTTTATAAAAATCCACTTGAACAAACCGTTCAAGTTTTGATGATAGGTCAAATAATCAATTTAAAGATTTGTCTCAAAAGAGCGAGTTTTTGTTGTGTAACATTACATAGAGCAAAAACAACAAAAATGCTTTATTCTCTTTCAGTTTCACCAGTTTAATTTAGTTTTGTGGTTGTTGATTCTAGCATGAACACATTTTATGATTTACTAAAATGGTATATAACTTATATAAATACCTTATATTGTATAATTACTTTTTAAACTGGTTTGCTTTGTATTGAGTATAGGAATAACTTTAGAATAATTTATTTGAAATAACGTTTTGTTTGATGCCTTTTAATCTGAGTCCGTTTCGCCTGATTACTTTTTGTCTGATGCAAGTCAATCACTGCGGTCACACCATCCGGGCAATATAGACATTTAAAAAAAAAAAAAACATAAAAATATTAAATCAAATTGAATGCTCCAACAGATTATTGTTCTTCATCTCCCCATGAACCACTGTGGTGATTTTCAAGTTGTTTTACTTTATTTATTTATTTATTTATTTTCTTCACACCAAAGTCGCTATTCACATTGCTTTATAGATATTTAAAAAAAAACGTAAAAATATAAAATCAAACTGTTTTTTCAAAACTCCAACAGATAATTGCTTTTAATCTCCCCATGTACCACTGTGGTGATTTTCATGTTCTTTTACTGTATTATTTATTAATAATTTCATACCAAAGTCAACAAATGCTATTTACATTGCTTTAAATACATTTAAAAAAAAAATAATAATAAATTCAAATTGTTTTTTGAAAACTCCAACAGATTATTATTCTTCATCTCCCCATGTACCACTGAGGTGATTTTCAAGTTGTTTTACTGTATAATTTTTTAATAATTGCATACAAAAAAGTCAACAAATGCTATTTATTTCTTTATAGACATTTTAAAGTGACATCAGAAAACCTGCCGTGCAAAGACAGCAGTCGTGTAGCAGGTGCTGGTTTTTTGCATTAGCCTTTGCAACTGTACTATGTGATGGAGTCAAACCAGAGGAGTGCCAGTTTCAAGGGAGAGACATGAGACAAACACTTTACAGATCTTTAAACGACAAAAAAGCTCTGGTATTTACATACCAGAAAGTGCAAGCAAAGCCTGATAGGGCCACAGTTCAGGTGGAGGTTCACTGTATCTGCAGGACCTCACACAACCAAGAGGTGATGGTCCAATGCAGCAACTGCAATCGTTGGTACCACCCCAATTGTGTCTCTTTCCCACCCAAAGCATTGGACACTACCGCAGAAGAGTGGAATTGTGAAATCTTAATATGATTTAATCTACTTAAAATGTAATATGGGTTGGGATTAATATTGCATTTTAATTATTGTCATTTTGTTTTACATTTCTTAATTGTTATTTGGTACTGATTATTTTGAGTGTAACTTATTCAAAATAAACAACTCACTTGTTTTGTAGCATGTTGACATTTTTTATAAATGTACACAACAACAGAAGAAGAAGACTCCTTGCTGGTGCAGGCTTGAAGAACACTATAAGACTGACTATAAGCTAAGACTGGCAAGTATCCAAGGTACACACACAAACACACATAACACTCCAACAACATGAAATAAAGAACATGAATCTGTTGGAGTTATCAGAAAACAAGTTGATTTCACATTTCTATGATTTTATTAAACCTGTCTTTATAGAGCAATATTAAATAGTATTGGTCCAGATCTGGTGTGCAATTATAAAAGAATGAAAGAATGAAAGAACATTTTTAAAATGTCAATACAGCAATTTAACATTTATCTTGATTTTGGTATGAAATTATTAAAAAAATGATACAGTAGAACAGCATGAAAATCACCACAGTGGTACATGAGGAGATGAAGAACAATAATCTGTTGGAGTATTCAAACTGATTTCATATTTTTATGTTTAAAAAAAAGTCTATATTGAGAAATAAATAATAGTATTGGTGCAGACTTTAACAACGCATTAACAATAATCTGTTGATTTTCTGCGCATGTCAGATTATTATTCTTTTTATTTAGGAGATGGAGATAGAGAGATTGTTAATAGCATTGGTCTTGACTTTGACATGCAGTTCTTAAAAGTAGTTGAATAACATGAAATGCGCTGTATTAGGTGGGAAGTGTCTGTTGCCGTTAATATATAGGCGCGCAATAGAAGTTTAAGCGGAGATGGCGTGACCGCAGTGATGTAACGCGACTAGCTCACATTCATTCATTCATTCGTTACAAACGGTACAAAATGTATCAAACAGTCAATAATTCATTTTGGGTATGTCTAGGTAAACTTTGGTTCAATGAATCTATTATTTATTTCCTTTTTATTCCTTTTTCTATTAAAGTACGAAGATGTGTCTTACAGCTCCTCCATATTCAGCAACAATGATTTTGTCCTCCATAGTTTCGGTAATCACGTCACTAGAGCAAGCTCCTGATTGGTTTACGCGTTCAGATTTGTCAATTTAAGGGATTCGCGCGAATGACGCGTTATGCGCGTCAAACGCCCGAAACGCTCAATTCACGCCGCATCATTCGTGTAAATCGCGGCATTCGCGTAATTGCTTTGAGAGCATAAATACATTAAGCACCCTCTAGTGGTGTGGAAAAAAAATACAATCCTGTCTTTTTAAGAAAATCTTCAGCTAGTTAGACGAGTGGACTTGGTCAATTATTACGTCATTATGCTCTGCATTCTAATAGAACGTTCGGTGAGTAGTCTATAAATATGAGTGCAGACGCATTATTCATTTTGTAGCGAGTTTAGGCGAGTGATTGTAAGTAGCCAATGCTCTTTATATCAGAAATTTTTTTTTTTTCATAACTTAAATTGAGTAGTTAGTTGTTTTTCTTTTAAAAATAGAGTTGCTAATAATTATGCCTCTATACGATATTCTCCTATATTTTTAATGAAGCATTATCTCTTCATTAACAGAACATTTAGCAGTAAATCAACGGAAAAAATCTTTCTGTTCCAAATACAGACTATGAATTTTTTTACATTTATTCCTAAATACAGAGGTGTCGTGTCACATGTTTTTTTTCTATTTGAGAAACACAATCCATTCCTTTTTTATTATGATAAATTCTGAAATCTGATACTGAAAGTTTTAAAAGTTTAATAGTTATCTCTTACAATGATTAGAAGGAGGTACATTTACTTTATTAAGCATTTTAGTTATGCACATTAGCTAGTGAAATATTATTAATGAAAATGCCTTTCTCCTTCTGCCACAGTGTTTTACAGATACAGACAACGGCAATATTGTTCATTCATCTTTCACCATTGAATCAAAAATTAACATGACTACATCAACTTTCCCCATTCCTGAGAGTACAATGCAGTCACCATCGGCTGAGCTCTCAGATGAGCTCACCACTGCCCTAGCCGCAGGGCGGTGGTGGGCCATAGTGGAGGTCTCCTTACCTATAGATAAGGAACCTGAAAATGGGAACTTCACCTCACCTGACTGGTGGGGAACAACAGTGGAAGGGGACACTTCATACCCCACATCCCTGGCGTTCAGTGATGAATCTGAGAAGACTGAGTCGCCGCATTCAGGCTTCTCAGACGAAAGACTGAATATCAAGGATCTCTGGGTGCAGAAGAAGACACATAGTGCACCCATGCCTCCCAGTTCCCAAAAGGAAGCACCTGGGCCTGCCAGTGATAACAAGAGGGACCACACCACATCCCCTGGCTTCAATAATGGATCGGAGAAGACTGAGTCTCTGTGCTCCAGCTACTCAGATGCAATGCTGAAGACTACAGAGAAACAGAGGAAGTGGAGGCAGAAGAAATCTCAGAGACCACCTGTGCTTGATAGGTCTGAGAAGGCTGAAGGCAGGGACTCAATGAAGACCAATAAGCAGGTGGGGCTAGAGTGCAGGCAGAAGAAGCCTCAGGGACCACCTGTGCTTGGTGGATCTGAGAAGGCTGAGTGTGGAAACACGCTGAAGACCACTAAGAAGGTGAGGCAGAAGGAGCCTCAGGTAGCACCTGTCCCTGCTGGATCCTCTCAGGGACCACCTGTGCCTGGTAACACCCCCCAAGGTCATCCTGTGGCCAATGGGTCCCAACAACGAGGAAAACTCAGGATCCCTGAGCATCTGAGGCAACACCTGCTAAAGGCCGCAAAAGAATTTGAAACAACCGTGCCTGCTAGGTCCCAACAGAGAGCACCGGCACCTACAAAATCTCTGCAGAGGGAACCTGTGCCTGCCTCACAGTTGCAAAAATTACAGATCCAAGATCCACTGAGACAGAAGTTGCAGCAGGAGAAGCCCCAAAGCTCTTCTGAGAATGGAACACCCGTGGCTGAGTGTGGAAACACACTGAAGACCACTAAGAAGGTGAGGCAGAAGGAGCCTCAGGTAGCACCTGTCCCTGCTGGGTCCTCTCAGGGACCACCTGTGCCTGGTAACACCCCCCGAGGTCATCCTGTGGCCAATGGGTCCCAACAACGAGGAATACTCAGTATCCCTGAGCATCTGTGGCAAAACCTGCTACGGGCCGCTAATGAACTTGAAACACCCATGCCTACCAGTTCCCAAAAGGAAGCACCTGGGCCTGCCAGTGCTAACAAGAGGAACCACACCACATCCCCTGGCTTCAACAATGGATCGGAGAAGACTGAGTCTCTGTGCTCCAGCTCAGATGCAATGCTGAAGACTACAGAGCAACAGAGGAAGTGGAGGCAGAAGAAGTCTCAGGGACCACCTGTGCTTGATAGGTCTGAGAAGGCTGAAGGTAGGGACTCAATGAAGACCACTAAGCAGGTGAGGCAAGAGTGCAGGCAGAAGAAGCCTCAGGGACCACCTGTGCTTGGTAGGTCTGAGAAGGCTGAAGGCAGGGACTCCATGAAGACCACTAAGCAGGTGAGGCAAGAGTGCAGGCAGAAGAAGCCTCAGGGACCACCTGTGCTTGGTAGGTCCGAGAAGGCTGAAGGCAGGGACTTGATGAAGACCACTAAGCAGGTGAGGCAAGGGTGCAGGCAGAAGAAGCCTCAGGGACCACCTGTGCTTGGTGGATCTGAGAAGACTGAGTGTGGAAACACACTGAAGACCACTAAGAAGGTGAGGCAGAAGGAGCCTCAGGTAGCACCTGTCTCTGCTAGGTCCCAACAGGGAGCACCAGCGCCTACAAAATCTCTGCAGAGGGAACATATGCCTGCCTCACAGGAGAAGCCCCAAGCCTCTTCTGAGAATGGAGCACACGTGGCCCAAAAGACCCCAGAGAAAAAGAGGCTCAAAAAACCTGAGCTGCGGAGACAGGTGCTGTTGAAGATGTTCCGCAGAGCCACTTCTGAGAAGGAAGCACCTGTCCCCATAAAGGCTAAAGGCTAACAAATCCCAGAGCTGCCGAGGATGAAACCGCTCCAGCAGAAGCCTTCAGCCTCAGTTCTCCACTGCCTACTGGGTGTCTAAAGGAAGAATCAGTGCCCACCAGAACAGTGAAGGCAGGAAAACGGAGGCTTGCTGAGCAGCTGAGCATGCCTTTTTCTCCCACCCAGGAGTTACCTATGCCCTCCAGGAGCTCAAAAGTGGTGCATGCATATTCTGGGATTTTACAGGGAAGCTCCCCACGACAGAGAGCCAACCGTAGAATCACAGACCAGCAGAAGCAGAAGCGGAGAGAGCAATGGAGACAGGAGCAGAAGGCATCGGTAAGTTCTTTCCTTTTCTGATTTTTACTTATTTTCAGATTTATTTGATAAATTAAACACTA
>JAUMHQ010000070.1:10534064-10544256 GCA_032361165.1 Enteromius paludinosus
ATTGTTGGTGTTTCTTTTATTCTTTTTTTTTTTTGTGAAAAGTTCTTAATAAATAAATACGAAATAATTACATACTACTAAATTCCACAGTACTAATTCACGATTTTGAATGAAAAGGTGAATCCCCCATCTAATTATGCATTAGGGGCCCCGCCTCCACTCTTGCGGGTGGGCCAACGCAGTTTGCGCTACGCCACTGGCCGTGATGTCAGATCAAAGTAAACTAGTCTTGTAGTCGTATTCCCCAATGACACATACACACAGAAAACAACCAAGAACCCAAGCCAGGTCACTTTATACCATTAACGGAGAGTCGGTCAGGTTAAATCCGGCTTAATAGAGGTTAAGGGACGCATTGCTTTGTTTCCACGTAAGCCAGATAACCAGTCTGGGAGAGCGAAGTGTCTCGGAAGCAGGGACATCGGCACTTGCCGAAATTGGCGACGGCAACTTTGTTTAAAGTTACTTTTAAAAGTAAACGCTACATTATTAGTCTATCGGTTTAAGCGCAACCAGATGTCCAAAAGAATTTAATCTTTGTTTTTAAAAAAAGGAGGTAAACAACATACCTAACCGGGAAAGTCGCGAGAGTTTTCAAGCCGTGAGGCTACAGGTGCAAAGTACCTGCTCATCCCAAGCGAATGAATCAAGCTAAATATACACACGATTAATTCACTACCTAAGATGAGTTACTAATTAACGTCAGTGTCTACTTGTACAAAACCTCCACACAGACAGTCTCTGGCTGGTTGAAACACTTTACACGAGCAGGCTAAAGAGCTGTGCTAACGCGTTAGCTCTCTCCGAAGTTCACAAACTAGTAACTGCGGCTCCCAAAATTCCGCCGTCGCCAAGGACTCGTCGCGCGCTCGCAGCAGGAAACGTTTCGCATAGTCATTCTAGCGCGTGCTTAAGTCCTTCACCAGCAATACAAAAATGGCTGCTTTTCCCCCCTCGCGTAGATCCAAAGACTTTTTCAGAGCAGCTTAAACTTTGCTTGGTAAAGTCTTATGTGCGCACCGCCATCGCTCCTCCGCTCCTCCAACTCGACTGACCCCAGAGGAGAGAAGGAAAAGGTGGCAAAGGATTGGTTACAGGAGATCACGTGACACACTGCGTGAGTGCAAAACAAAAGTGGGAACTGGGAACTTAACTTTTTTTTTTGATCTGCGGTGTTATGCTACGTCTGGAGCTTTTTAATGGAGTCAGATTTTACCCTACACTTCATAACATACAGCTTAAAATGTGTTAGCATGCATTCAATTGCCTTTGTTAAATAATTCTGTATTGTTTACAGGCCTATAGCCTACCTGTGTATGAGAAAAATAAACAAACAAACATGCAATTCACAAAACCTTAAAACACACTGCAATAACATTATGACCAATATATGCAGATATTTTTTGTTGCCTACAGAACAATAAATAAAAAAGAAATAAATAAAAACTCTATTGATTAATCATAATGATTATTTTAGACATAAAACTGGCAATATGTTCAAATATTTTAGGGTAACTGAAGAATCTAACACAATTAAGCTAGATTTTTTATACACTGATACTTATAATTTTCCCATTATATTAGTCTGCTACTAATGAAGGTTGTTAATTTTAAGTCATGGCATCTATAATATTGTGAATATCTATATTAATTTATTGACATACTTTATGGCATCTAAATCACATCATTACAAAGTATAATCACAATGGATCATGTTATTCATATTCCTTGCATAATTGTACAGGCGTATAGCATACTGTAGGCCTATCTGCACATAGTGTACATGTTGTCTAAAGACTATTTTGTCTATTATGTATAATTATATATATTATATACATATATTGTTCACTCAGTTTCTATTCTTGTAATTCTGCTTTTTTTTTTTAACTGAAGAATGTTATAACTAGTGCTGTCAAACGATTAATCGTGCATTAATTATTTTAATATTATGTTTTATTTACATAATATATCTGTGTGTACTGTTTATATTTATTGTGCATGTATAAATACACATGTATGTTATATATCCTTTATATAATTATAGTACTTCTGTATCAATTTATTGACCTCCATTATGGCACATTAAGCATATCATTACAAAGTATCATCTTATTCATATTCATAATTGTTGTGTACACACACACACACACACACACACACACACACACATACACATATTTATATATATATATATGGTCTACCGTCAATTAGGTAGACCTGTTTCTTACTTAATTCTGAAAAAGGCATTCAGTAATCATGACTGATGTACAGAGTCCTATACTAGTGTTAAAAGCATGATATGCTACTGCACTCCTCGTAATGAAGACAGAAATGTTTCAAAAATTGCTGTTGTTGAAACGGCATTGTGGTGAGGCAAGTTAAAACATGAACGTTTGAAATTTTGCGCACATATCAACTGCGGTAATCACCATTTTAAATCGACATAACATGTTGGCGTTCGTGTTAAAATGAACTGCCAGTTCTCTCAGTAAAAGTTGGAGACGCTGTCCCGCGTGTCTGCTTGCAGTTGTTGATTCTCCGTGGCTCTTGTGTTTGGTCTGGCAGCGCAGGGAGGGGGCGCGTGACTCAGTGAGCAGCAGAGCATCGCTATGAATCAGTCCCTTCCTCCCTCCTCTCCGCTCACGTGAAGCTGCCTGGCGCAGGAGGATGCTGCTAGGCGCCTTTCACCGCACAAAAGCAATGTCCCTATGCTGGGAATCCGGGAGCCAAGGCGTGGACGATGAAAACGAAGAGTAAACGGCTTCAAGGAAGGATGTAGAGGCAGCTTCTGTAAATATGTAATCGCGCGCAGGGGTAGCGAGTCGAGGACGGCAGTGGTGTGAATTCGCAGCTTGCAGCATGATATATCTGTAGCGACCATTATTGCAAAAATATGGGCTCTCAAGTTGTGCAAACGCTACGCCAAGGAGTCTGGGCTTCACTGACCGGAGGATGGTATCATGATCCAGAGCAGAATAAATTCAACAATTCATGTCACCTGTATTTATGGATGTTTTTGCTCATGCTTCCATTATCTCTTCATTTGGTGAGTGATACAATGCCGCAGGCCGCCGATATTATGGGTTCTGCAATTAGAAAGCGTTCAGTGCGTTATAGCAGCAGAAACCTCACACGGGATATTTCTCTTAAGAAATCAAATGGATAAACGCGTTGAATGTATTGTAATAATAATGGGTATTTAATGTTTGTTTGGTGCTAGCACTGTCGCATTTTTCTTCTGCATAGCCTCTTGTACAGGTGCTGAACGTCTCAAAGCATTGTTTTACATTTACAGTTTACGAAAATATGCATATCTATTATGTGTTCTTGTCATTGGTCAGGAAATTACAAAATATAATTTATTATTATTATCATTTAGATAATATTAGAAACCCAAAAATCTATTAATTGTTGATGTTAAATAGCTTCAGAGATGTCATGGCTCTGTTGTGTTTCCCCTCTTCCTTCCTCAGGCTCTTCCACCCACCACTACTACCCTCAGTATTTACTGCACCTCAGTGACAGTTTTCTTCATTGTCATTAAGATGGTAAATTATCGCCTCCATCTAATGTTCGATCAGGGCGACATTGTGGCCCAGAATAGTGTGCCTGACATCAGCAAAGGTGTAGACAAGAAAAGCAACGCATCTGATTCCTGTCTTCCATCTCTAAGGTAAGATCCAAAATTAGTTATGCCATTTATTGATTTCAATTTTATCTTGCAGTGTTTGTTTTTTCTATTATTGTCTTATACCTCCTCAAAGCACTGTCAAAAGATATATTATATGTATTTTTCTCATGACCAGGCTAAAATCTGAACTGTTTTAATCTACAGGAAGAGTAGCACAGTTCCTGACAGTGTTGCCACATCAGTATTGACCAAAAACAGACCAAGTCCAGTTATACAAGTCACAGTGAAACAGACTGAAACGGACCCTGGACTGATCGGAGTGAGTAATACTTTCATGAATTTACATACTATAAATATTTACATTTACTTTGCAACATATGTGTTTTTACAGAATGTCACAAGTATGTTAATAAATATAAGAGCAACATAACTGCTTTACATAAATCTTGCAGTGGATGTTGTATATGTATATTATTTTCGTGCACTTTAAATGATTTTTTTGTTAACCTGCTTTACAAAACTGTGAAGGAGTGTCCAAAATCTGAGGAGCTGAAGAATATAGAGGGTATGTACCAGCTTTAATTATAGCACTGGCCTGGTTTCACTGCAGTGCAAGAGATTCTCACAATTATGGGAACATGCTGTGCAGATACATAACTGTAAGTTTCTGTCACAGAGCCTTGCATATGAACTGAGGAATAACTTGACTACTTTCTATCTTGCCTCAGTTACACGTCACACTGAGTGTGACATCCTGCCAGGACCTCTCAAAAAGAGCTGTCAGATAGCTTTGTCAGAAAGCCCAAACACATCTTCACACTGACATTGTGAGGGTCTCTGACTGCATCTAAAACACAGGCTTTTTTTAATACAATATTTTATTGAATTTAATGAAAAAAAGGTAAGTTGTTCATGTAATATATAATAAAAATATTTTTAAAATCGAATATAATTTTAGAAAATAAAGTAATAAATTAGTATACATTAATTTTATAAAAGGGATTTTCATGTTGTTCTAAACACATAAGACTTTGGTTAATCTTAAAAGTAAACAATTCAAAATAAATACATAAATAAATTCAGATTCATTAATTGAAAGTCCTTGTCACTAAAACTAAAAAAAGGCACATAAAATGAATCTATCAAGCGGTTTTATATCATGTGAATATATATGATCACTTTATATGTTGAACAGATTTAATTTAGACTTTTGCTTACATCTAAATAGTAAAAAGTGATCATAATGATATTAAACATGAAAGCTTGTGTATGTGTCTTGTGTTACTTTCAATGAAGCCAGAAGTCAGAAATCTAATAAGTTTTAGTAAATCTTAATTTGTGTTTTAAAGATTAACTGAAGTCTAATGAGGCTTTGTAAATGATGACAGAAATGTAATTTTAGATTGAACAGTTTGTGACATCAGCCATTGGGATTCTTTCTCTACTGAATTCAATTCTTTCATAAACCATGTGTCTGTTTGACATTTTAAAAAATGCTGTTTGTGTACTGACTGGCTTTTACAGGTCAGCGTGATGAACGATCTAGGCCAGAGGCAGAGGAGCGACTCACCCCTGAGGATGTGTTCAGTCCCAACACTGACCAGTCTGCCCCCCTCCTGCAGGGAGAGCAGATTCCTTCAGCCCACAGGGACAAAGCTGAGGAAAATGTACCACCTTCCCCTGTGAATGAAAAAGACAGTATAGAGGAGAAAGACAAACCCCCAACCGACCCCAACAACAATAATACCTCTCTAGAAATCACACGAGAAGCCAATGAAGGAGAAACACCCGAGGAGAATTATTGCTCGGATGAAATTGCTGTAGTACTGGTTGACAACTCAAGTCCCTCGACTCACCTGGACGAGAGTGATACAGTGAAGATCATTATCACTATGAGCTGTGACCCACAGACAGCAGCCGAACTGGAAGAGTCCGTCAAACAGAGCATTTTAGAGTCAGCTCAGTCCCAGCAGGGAGAATCCGACTGTCCGGTCAAAATTCCTGTCATCACTTTCGATTCACCTCACGAAGTGGAGGAACCTTCTGCGGGTGATGAAAAAGAAGATACACTGGTTGCAGGAGACAGCTCTGTTCAGGAGAAGTCTGATCATCAAGACAGTCTTCTTGCCAAAGAGCTGATCAGTCCTGATTCTGCTCAAGAATGCAAAGAAATAGAGAGCAATGAGCTTGAGATGCTTAACTTGAGCGCCCAAGTGACCAATAACAGCTCTTCGGGCATTGACGTGAACTCCCACACTGAAGAAAACGACCCACCTGAGCTGAAAGTGGATGCTGATGGATTCTTGCAGATCCCCTCCGTGTATATGAGGTGCACTCAGAGTGGAAGAACACATGCTAGGGGACTCAGTATCGACAGTGGACGAGATGCTGTCCTCATTAGCCACAGAGCTAAAGATAAGCTCGGCACAATGACCTCCTCTAAATCAGACCTAGAAGCCAAGGAGGGACAGATACCCAATGAGTCCAACTTTGTTGAGTTTGTGTCTTTGCTGGAGTCAATCAATAGCACCAGATTTGGGGGAGGAGATGATGCTGAGGATGAAGAGAGAAACGGTGAGTGCTGATTTATGACACTGGATTTTATATCTTAACTCAATCTAATGGTCCTACTCCTTTCAGAGCATAGTATGATGGCGGAGAAGAACTCGGATGTGTCAGAATCCACAGGACAACAACAGGAGCGTCCAAATCCCCCAAACAGTCTGGCTACAGACACAATGAAAACCATTCCAGAAACTCTCATTCCTATTGTCTCTCCAGAGAGGTGGGTATTGTGCCATCTGGCATACTGTAAGTTGCTTTGGATGAAAGCATCTGCTAAATGGCTGCTGCTATTTACTTTCTCTTTTAAATATGATATTTGCATATATAGAGAGCATATTAAAAAATAGTACATATGACAGTAGTATTAAAGTATAATATTATGTACATACTGTACATACAACCTTTCAAATGTTTTGGTCAGTACAGCTTTTTGATTGTATTAATTAATACATTTTATTATTAATAACTGAATATTAATTTGTTTAGCGAGGAAAGACACCTAAATAAAAACCGGGAAGTGAGAAAAATTTTTCCCTTTGGAAGCTCTTTATTAAAGACATTTCGAATAAATGCTGTTATTTTGAAATTTCTATTCATTAAAAAATCCTGAAAAAAAAAGATCAAAGTTTCCACAAAAAAAATGAAGCAGCAAACTGTGTTCCACCATGATCATTTTTCATGTGCAGCAAATATAATTTATTTGAATGGAAAATGCTTATTTTAAATGTTAGTAATGTTTCACAATATTGCTGTTTTTACTGTATTTTTGATTAAATAAATGCAGCCTTGGTAAACATAAGAAACGTAAAAAAATATATTACCCCAAACATTTCAATGGTTGTGTATACCTTTTTATTATTAATATTAATATAAATGCACTTCACTTTAGGGTTAATATTCTCTTTATCCCCACAGTCCACAGACAGATAAGGAAAGGGACCCTGATTATGATTCTCTGCCCTCACAAACATCCCAGTCAGAGAGCTCTATGCTTCAGGTCATCTGTAGACCGGAGGCGACATCCAAAGAGGAGGCTTACACTTTTCACACTGTTCACAGTGAGTACAGTGACAGAAACAATTGTGTGTAGTGTCATATCTCTCTGGTGTTTGTGAATGTAGAGCTGGGCCTTAAACATGTATAATATCTACAGGAGAGAGACCTCGAAAACTGTACAATGAAAGAGCTCTAAACTTACCCCTTGGTGCAGAGCTCATCACGGGCAACATATGGTACAATATCCTATTCTACTTCTCTTTTACAATCTCATCAATTAATATTGAGTCTAAATTTAGTTCTAATGTTACTTTCTTTGCATTAGCGATCTCCTCTCCACATCCTCTAACTCGGAGTGCCAGGACGGGTTAGTGGGAGGACCCTCTGAATGCCCCTTCCAGCGACGCATCCTTCCAACTCGCCGACTCCGGCCCAGGAGAACCCATCCAGAAATCTTCCAGGTGTAGAATCCCTTTTTCCACATGATAAGCTGACTCTAATTCAACACAATAGACTAAACATGTTGGTTGTTTTGGTTAATATACTGTATCTTTAAGGGTTATTTCATCCAAAAATTACAGTTCTGTTATTAATTACTCACCACCATTAATACATTTTTGATGAAACCTGAGAGCTCTCTGACCCTCCATAGACAGCAAGGATATTACCATGATCAAGCAACAGAAGTGTAGCAAGGACATCAGTAAAATAGTTCATCAGGGAATCAACCACAATTTTACGAAGCTTTGAAAATACTTTTTGAGCGCAAAGAAAACAATAGCTATATCATTTATTCAGCAATGACATAATGGTGAGTAATTAATGACAGAATTTTCTTTTTCAGGTGAACTGTCCCTTTAAATTATAGTTCAACCAAAAGTGCAAATTCAGGCAACATCTACCAAGGGTTTAAATGTTTGTCACACACAGGAGGAAGACTCCTTAGATGAATCATCCGAGACATCAACCCAAGAGAAACCCTCAAGAAAACTGTACTACAAACTAAAGGTTTTTCCTGGGAAATGGGTGAACATATTGTACGATCGCTTAACCTTGACGGCACTGTTAGACAGGTGAGTGTGACAACGAAAGACTCTCTTTTTAGACTCAACATAGCCGTTCAAACAACATGCCCATTGTTTTTTGCAGGAATGAGGATATGACTGAAAACATGGTGGCTGTATTCTTAGCTTTCTTGGTGGCTTTTCTTGGGTTTGTGCTTCTGAATGAGGGGTGCTTCAAAGACATCTGGGTCTTTCAGTTCTGCCTGGTCATTGCCAGCTGTCAGTATTCCTTGCTGAAGGTACAGCGTTCCTCGTCTTACAGCCTGTTTTTGCTGAAAATGAGTCTGCTGCTAGGCTGCCTGCTAAAGCCTCTTATGTTTTATAGAGTGTTCAGCCAGATGCGGCTTCACCTACTCATGTGAGTTTCTTAGGGAAGCATTCAAAAATATTTCATATACTGTAGTTATGCTTAACAGGATGAAGAAAGCTGATGCAAACAGCCTTTTTTGTTTACAGGGCCATAATCAAATTGTCATCTACAGTCGTGCTGCATATTTCTGTATGTTCTGTGGCCTTATCTGGATTTTGGAGATATTGTTAAGAAAACCAGACCTCCCTGTGTCTACCATCTATGGCATCACAATAGTAACGTCAGATGCCCTTCAGAACCTGCAAGACATTTTAGTCGGTATGTGTTTTTATGCATGTTTTTTTTTTTTTGCAAACGTGACTGACAGACATTTGACTTGATGTCGATCTGTTATTTTCAGGATTTACATACTGCTTTCCAGTAACATTCCTTCTTGGCCTCTTTCCACAAATCAACACTTTTGTTATATACTTTTTAGAACAAATCGACATGCACTTTTTTGGAGGTACAGGTCAGTATCTTGACGATTTCTTGTCAAAACATAGATAATTAAAGTCAGAATTGGAGGAAACTAATGTGTCCGATTCCTGCTTAGCTGCAACTGGGCTCCCATCTGCTGTTTACTGCATAGTGAGGAGTCTTATAGCTCTAGCTTTACTCTACAGATTCTGTCTTGGCGCTTTGAAGGTAAGATCTGTTGGAATTATGTATTTTAAATGACAACTTGCATTTAATCTGCTGTAATAAAATGAGTAGATCTTCAGTTTGAATAGTTTATTTGTAAGTTTGTAATGGTTATGGCATCTTCTTTGTAGGAGCCTTGGGACGAACAGCATATTCCAGCACTTTTCTCTGGTTTCTGTGCCCTGCTAGTGGTGCTGTCCTATCATCTGAGTCGACAAAGCAGTGATCCATCTGTGTTATTGTAAGAACACTACACACTTTCCACAGATCATTTGGTTAGAAACATTTGAAGCTATGCCAGTACTCAGTTTGTAAGCACATATTTGTTTGTTTTTTAAAACTTAGCTCACTGATTAAGTCTAAGCTGATGCCGTCACTTGGACATGGTGAGGAAGAGGAGGAGGAAGTATCCACAGAGAGCACAGACCCTCTTCCAGAGAAACTCAAAGGCTCAGTGGTGAGTATATTTGATCTATTTAGGCAATATTGAAAAATGACTCAAAAGTTTGGAGTCAATACGTTTTTTTTATGTCTCCTATGTGTTTGGTTTAGTAATACGGTAAAAACAGTAATATTGTAAAATATTATTAGAATTTGAAATTTCATTGTTTTCTATTTGAGTATGCTTTAAATTTGCAATTGTTTTCTGCGATGGCAAAAATAAAATGTCAGCAACTGTTCCTACAGTGTCAAATGATCCTTCAGAAATCGTTCTAATATGCAGATACTCAATAAATATTTCTTATAACTTAATGTTTAATGTACATTTTTATATTCTCAATGTAAATTTCTAAAAACAGAAATTCTAAAAGGATAGTATTTGAAATAGAAATCTATAGTAACATTATAAATGTCTTTACCGTTTTGCTTTAAAGGTGCCATAGAATGGAAAACTGAATTTAGCTTGGCATGGTTGAATAATAACAGTTCAGTACATGGACA
>JAUMHQ010000070.1:10591904-10617787 GCA_032361165.1 Enteromius paludinosus
CCTCAAATCTATGCCATATGTACATGTACAAACTACTACTACATATACTGTACAACATTACTTTGGTGTAAAGCTGCCTGACATATGTATCATGAAAAGCGCTATACAAATAAATTTGAATTTAATTTAATTGAAAATACAACCGAAACTAGAATATCTGACACACACACACAGAGCACACAAATGTACTCATTTGATTATTAGTTACTGTAGCTATAAGTTTTCTTATAATAACAACATTTCTTTGTTTTCAATGTCTGAAAATCCAAAAACAAACTATCTTTCTTTATTTGATTCTGAATGCTAGATTTTAAATGTGATCTTGCACTTTTGGAGCCACTGTAAATTCTACATTATTTTCACCTTCAGAGTTAATGAAGATGAACAGATACTACTGCTCTTGAATTTAGATGATCCCCAAAGACCGCATGAGATTGAACAGCCACAGCTGGGAACGCAAAGGCCACAAACTGAATTCATGCTTGACCACTGAACATAGTATATCACCCGATTCTCTCAGCCAAAGCACTAACAAACGGAGCTGTCTGAGATGCGTGTGATTGGTGTGCTGCAGAGCACAACCACTGCTTCAACAAATCACTGCCTCTCTGTTCTCCAATACAGGCGCTCTTGCTCACAACATTTCAGAGAAGGGTGAGGAAAAGCAGCAAAGTTTCAGTCCAGACAAATCCATCTGGAATTGAGCCAATGGAAAATGAAGAAGCATTTACGCTGTAAGAAATCAGGAAGCGTGTACTCCACTCCAAACAGCTGTCATCAGCCCCCTCCCAACCTTCATCCTTTCCCTTTCCGGGCCTCTTGACATCTCTTTAAGAGCAAACGATTTCAATAAAATGTGTGGTTGTTTTAATGTACCACGCTAGACGTGTTGGATGCTTTGCAGGCTTATATAATATTATACTCAAATGGCAGTAAAAAAAAATAACTGCATGCATGACAT
The DNA here is from genome assembly GCA_032361165.1 of Enteromius paludinosus. Taxonomy (NCBI): domain Eukaryota; kingdom Metazoa; phylum Chordata; class Actinopteri; order Cypriniformes; family Cyprinidae; genus Enteromius; species Enteromius paludinosus. The sequence goes on from JAUMHQ010000070.1 coordinate 10,592,866, forward strand.
CTCATCTGTATCTGAACTTTCAATGTTGTGCAAAATCAATAAATAATCTCAGAAAAGTATAATGAACAACAAAACTGTTTGATCAGCACAATCATAAAATATGATGTTTCAATGGATAATCACTTTATATGCCATTATCATCCACAACACAGGCTTACAATCACAGCTAAAGCCTTTAGCCAAACAGGATAAAGATCTGGCATTGGCTTGAACAATACAATCCACAATATCATGATGATGACATAACTGACTTTTAGAGCCTTATACCGCTGAGGGATATTCAGCAGCGGTTTTATGAAACAGATCAAATGTGTGGAGATGAGTCATACACATAAAATAAGGTATTAAGAATCTAAAAAATATAAAGGAATGATACCAAGAACAGGCACTGAGGTTTTCTTATTCAGTAAATGAAATGCATTGTGACAGGAGTGTAATGTACAGGTATAGAGTTACTGTTGATCGATTTCAACCTTTCAATGTTTTCAATTACTTATATACAGCAGCACAAAAAAATAAATGGCTGTGTCTGGTTTATTAGTTTTTTTTTGTTGTCTTGTCACAAAAAAAATTCACAAATACAGAGAGAGAGATTCTCTCCTCAATTCTCCAACTTCAGAAATCCCCAATAAAACATCATCAGTTTGACTGTAAAAGTGCTGCAAAGCTCACAACACAAACAAACAGAGAGGTAGCAAAGACCACAATAAAATTACCCCATTAAGCTCTCTTGGCCACTGTAATTTTCACGGTGACAATAAAAAAATGACTGAATAAACCAGGCACAGCCATTACAAGTCACAGCTAGCGGTGTTTCTTTTCTGAATGAATCACTGTATGGAGTAAATGATTCAATGACTTGTTCGTATCACAAGGGGGAAAAAATCTTTTTTGAATAAATCTGTAAATTGAATAATTAAATCGCTCATTTATAAAGCTTCAATAAAGAAACTGGCTGAATGAATGACTCACTTGAGAAAAAAAATCTAAAATTTAAAATAAAATTCTATTTTTTTTTCCATCTAAACATTTGAATCAAAACTATTTTCACACACACACACACACACATAAAAGTCTCTTGTAATTCTTCTTGAGTTTCCTGCAACAGTTGCTCATAGATTTGCCTAATTGTTTAAGTTTGCATCGATTCTTTTGCTTTCATTTTTAATAGCCTACCGTTCAGTCGCTTCCTAATTGGTTATAAATTGTATAAAGTGCTTTAAAACTAATGGAACTGAGCGATGACAAACAAGGTCTCTGGCAACAATTACTAGCTTATGAATATGAAGTGGAAACCTTTCACCTGATGGGTGTCATCTGATGAACATTAAAGTAGAAGATAAGGGCAAAGCATGGAGGATTTTTACAGCCCCATTTGTCAACTCTGAGACTAATCCTAAATGTTGTCATGAAAGGTTTCAGGACAGGCATAATTACAAGCACAAATACGTTTGTTCACAATCTCCCAGAAAGTCATTTATCAAGGCAGCAGCAGACAGTTTCCTGCAGTTAAAATAAAACATCAGACTTCCCATTTTTTCTTGACATTCAATCCTATGCTCTACTATAATGTCAGTCAATCTCAGGAGATATGATGTCGGCTTTGACTTTGACAAGTGGCTCTTCAAATACTTTTAGCGAACGCCTGTAAGCCTCTTGTTTTTGTGATTGTTGAAGGAATTGAGATTGTGTCTCGATGGGGGTCTCAATCGAGACATATTACTGACCTGCCTTTATAAGCCTCTTTACCATAACTTTGAGGCCCGGTTTCACAAACGGGGCTTAGCTCAAGCCAGGACTAGGCATTAGTTAAATTAAGATATTTAAGCAACTTTTACAAAAATGCCTTAAACATGCAATTTAGTCTGGGACTAGCTTAAGCCTTGTCTGCGAAACTGGGGGTCTATGTTTCTCTGAGAATATATTCCCTGAGAGCAAAATCAAACATAGCTAAGGCTCCACAGGCAGCTGAATATTTGAAACTGATATATAAACACTATTCAAAATATAAATGAAATTGAAATGCCTTAAAAAATTTTACAAGAAAGCACAAAAATTACATCATAAAACTGTGAGAATTAGGCTACCTCATGTCACAGTTGCATGCTTGCTGTATTTATTGGTTGTGCTCTTTGTGGATTTTTAAACTACAGAGAAAGCATCACTGTGCACATGTTGCATATCATTAATAATCCTAAGTTTACACCTGCACTGAAGTTACAAAAAATATTCAAATACCACGCTTGAGTGCTTTCATAACACATTTATTCTGGACATTTTTTGTGTAACAAAATGTCGAAAAGATGAGCACGCGCAGTGACTCACAAGTAAGCAACACAGTTGATTCAACTCAGCCATGCAAGTCTGCCTTTTCTCAAACAGACTGTAATGAGAAGGTGAAAAGCAGATATATGCATCCATATGGAATGTTTAGGGTCAGGAGGATACAGATATGTTCTGTAAGCAAGTGTTCAAAATCATTCAAAAGCTGCAGAGACCTTGCAAAACCCTTGCCCACTAATTTCCTTGGAATCATTTAAGTGACTGTGCAGGAGATAAGCATAAAAAATTGGTTGCAGGGGATGATTATTAACTTTTCCATCACAAACTAAATTCATGTGTTTGGTACGATATGTGATCTTTCAGAGGATTAAATTATAGTGTAAAGGTAAATGCAACAAGGCTGAAAGGCTTATTCAAGTTAGCCCTGTCGAAATTCTTGTGGTCGATTTAACACGTCTGTCTGACAAGTTTTTTTCTCAGGCTTTTCATAACCGAAAAATAGATTGCAAACTAACTTAAAGTGTGATGATTCTTCCCACAAGAATAAGGTTTAAATAGTAACATATTTAGATACAAGTTCAGTATGTGCTGTATAGGATAATGGAACAATTATTGAAGCCTGTTTCCATCACGGGATGAAAAAAAGAAGAAAAAACTATTCTGTCTTCTTTTCTCCTTCCAGACTTTAAGTTCATATCTTGCAATTCTGAAAGTTTTCCCTCTCTGAATTCTGAGTTTATATCTTGCAATTTAGTTGCTGTTGTTTTTTTTGTTTTTTTTACCATTTTTACCAATAAAAAGAGGTAATTGTGGTGTTTTTTATTGCACTATTTTTCTTGCAATTGCAAGGAAATATCTTACCATTCCAATCTTTCTTCTCAGAATCGTGAGCAGTTACGCAATCCTGAGTTTGTATCTCTCAATTCTATCCTTTTTCTCACATCTCAGAAAAAAAGACAGAATTGTGAGATGAAAAATCCGAATAGTAAGAAAGAAGACCGAAATGTAAGATAAACAATTGCAGTTACCTTATTTTTGATTTATTTATCCCAGGTTTGAAACAAGTTTCCATAACATGTTATTAAGGGAAATAAATATAAAAATATGGGAATTCAGTTATATTCAAGATTATTATTCAACATTTCCTCACCCTAAATCTCAAATCACTCATTTCACCTTTTATATTCAACATAATACTCAAAATTCGATCAATTAACCTTAAAAGTGTTTTAACAGATCGCACAAATGAATGACAAAATGAAGAAGAGCCATTGTGCGTTTGCCCGAGGGTGCACATTACCCCACCTTACCCTATAGTAATAAAACACACATCAGAAAGCCAGTGTATATTTAACCATAGCTTTTTTTTTTATTTATTGAGGATTACTGTATCTTCTTCAACAGTCCTCTTCCTGTTCAACAGAATGTTTACTGGAGGAGTTGATAAGACGGGCCTCCATGGAAACGATCCCTGGGATGATGACTAAAGCAAATTTGCACTGGTTTTAAGAGTCGTTCAAGGTGTCTCTGCTGAAACATGAGGTGAATAGTTTCTCTCATTAAAAAGAGCTATATCCATTAATATTTCATTTACTCCCAAATGTGTAATAACATTGAACTTAAATTAGTTCCCGGACGTTATGAAGTTGTCCTCAATGCCAGAGGCACTATGCCACAAGCCGCAAAGGCATTATAACATAATAAATGTTTTTGATACAACAAACGTGACATTATATTATGCAGGTAAAGTGCATTACTTACACTCAATTAGCCTGATAAAAGAAAGGAGAGTAACTACAGTCTATTTTTACGTTCTATGCATATTCCACATTTTGCCCTTATTTTATGTTAGAATAGAGTAATAGCGTTACTACTACCTTCTTTGAATTCAGGAAGTAATAGAAGTGGTTTCCTTTTCCCTCATTTATTCTAAGAGCTGAATAAATAAGATTATGCCATGAACATTATTTAGTTACTAATAAATCGCATTATGGAAAACATAACAAGGAAGCACAACAGAAATAATGAAACAAATGACATATGATTATTACCATTACATAATAGAAAATGTTAGGCCTATTTTAATTTATTTTTAAACAAGCTGTGCTAATACATTATTTTATACCCAAAAATATATTAGAAATTATATACAATTTTATTTTAAATGTAATTTAGGGAGTCAGTAAAGACATTCCTCATAATATTCATCTTTCATAACCAAAGTTACAAAATCCTTGAGAGAAAAAATGGAAAAGCTTGCTTTGAAAGCTTGCTGGGTAATGTATTTTTCCTTGTTTTATGGACATTTTAACAAATTATCCCTAATTGACAGGATTTTAAGCTTGCTTGGGTGCACCTTGGATGTTCTCATCTCCATGGCAACAGAGATACTCTTCTGCCACTCATGACAGCTGAAGATTTCTGCTCCTGTTCAGAACACTGCTTCATTGGCTTTTTTCTGCACGAACCACAGCTGCAAAACGGTGCCGGTTCTACCATCTGTGATTTGTTATATCTGATCAAGCATTTGTCAATTTAGCGAGTGTAATCTGATAGCGATTTGACATGTGAAACTGAAATGTTTGGAAAGTATCAGAGAAAATATTTCTATCCATGCATTCATACGTGTTTGCTGAGCATATGCAAGCAATAGAAGTAAAAATATCTGATAGTCATCATTAATCTTTAAAATTTCACAAGTAGACGCAGGGCTGGCAGCTCCAAAACGACATGAAAGGTTGAACATAAGATGACCTGTCAGTCGAGCATATGTATTATTTTAGACCTTAAAGTAAAGCAAAAAAAGACCTTAAAGTGTATTGACTAAAAGATCAGGAATTATGGTTCTCAATATATTACCCAAAAAGTCATATTCAATGGAAAGCAATAATAAACCTTTGCAAGTGCATCACCCTTGTAAATTATTGATTGTAAATTGTTTGACTCGTTAACATCATCCTTTATATTAATCTTTTATTTGCTTTTGAGAGACCAATCGAGCCACCATTTATTTTATGGGACCATTTTTTACTCAAGAATGGGAGAATTTAGGTGCCAGTAAATCCTTTGTTCTGTACAAAAAAAATACAGTCTTGCTGTGAAAAATGTCAAAGTCTTTGAGTGAGAAACTGGAGTTTAGGTCAGGGTCAGCTTCTTACAGTAGCTATTTTAAAGCAACATGGTGTTCCGTTCTAATGGCAGCTATTGGACCATCAATTGTGGTCTTGGTTCACATGGGTCACTGACAATAGATCTACAAAAAAAAAAATATATATATATATATATTATAAAAAATCCTATGTAGACAACAGACAAGATTATACAGTGTTTTTCATTTGGCGGGCACTAATTTTGACCTTCTTATTGAAATTCTATAGCCTACTTACAGAAATTTGGTACAGTAGATTATTGATTGAAAGCATAATCAGATTTTGCAAGGGTCACTCAGGATCTCAACCTCATGGGATCCCACTCTGCAGATCCCATAGAAAATGGAACAGTAAAAGACCTCTGGATTTGTAAGGTGTCGTATATAATATTATTTAAAGGAAAAGTTCACCCAAAAATGAAATTTGCAGATGAAGACATCGCAATCTATGCGACTCCAGTCCATCAAATAATGTCTTGTGAAATAAAAAGTTGCATGGTTTGGAGTCATGTGTATTATCTCTGGATTATTGTGATTTGTTTATCAGCTGTTTGAACTCTGAGACGGCACCCATTCACAGCAAAGGATACATTGGTGAGCTATACAAGTGATATAATGCTAAATTTCTCCCATACTCTAACAATGAAAGGCCAGAGTGTGTATATATTTTCAAAAAATGTAATTTTTGAGTGAACCTTTAACTAATGTGCACAACATAAATGCAAATTTAAAAAAATTCTAGTATCAGATCAGTTTAAGTAATGTAGGGCTATGCAGGAAAATGTCTTTTTGCACTCTTAGGAACAAGGTGACTCAAAAGGATCTGTCGGTTGTAAATCTGAATCACAGGCACACCTCAAAAGCATGTAAAAATGATTTTATGTGAACAGTGTGCACTTCTGTTAAACATCATTTCTGCAACTGCTGTTTTAGCAAACCAGGAGCCAGAAGATAATTGGATTGCTTTAATTTATGTCACATCTCTATTTTGCACGTTCATGCACACTAGCTTCTTTATGATGGATCATACTTGAAATTATGTTCAAGTAATACTAGGTCATTCAACATGTTCTCAGAATATAATTCCTTTCATTTAACATTTTTAAAGGAAAGTGATTTCGCGGACATTTACATTAGCATAATTAAAATCAATTACTATTGGATTAGTTGGGACTTTGCAGCTAACACCTGACATCTGATACTAATAACAAAATTACATGATAGCATTAAACATTCAAATAAAGGAGTAATCCCAGTCCCTCTATCTCGGATAGAAGGAAACTAATTTGTATTTGTAATTTGTACCTTTCATCGGATTCATTGTTCTGTGGCAAATCATTACAATCATTAGAGACCATCAGTGAAATTGCTATGTCTCTAAGTCCCCAATACATCAATAAGCTATAATGTTAAGTTCAAAGTCAAGTGGCAGTCATGGAGAGCTTTGTTTCATATGTAAAATCCAAAGATCCTGCATTATTCTTCTATATATATATATTTTTTAAAAGTAAGGATGGGTGTATTGATCTTAAAACATCAGTATACATTCTATTCATGTGTTTTATGTCATATTATAAAAAAGTGAAGTGAAAAATTCTTGAAGTGAAAAAATCAACTGTTTTAGTTGTAGAGGAAAATAACTATTTCACTTTCCGCTCATCTAAACATGAGAAGAAATGATGAAAGACACAAGCAATCATAGACAGAGCTCACTGACAGGAGTGGCAAATGCAATTCTGACATTTGTTAGGCTACAATGGTTAGGTCTAATACCTGCATGCAGCTAAGATAGACTAATTTCTATAGTAATAATTCAGATTTAGGGTAGTGTGAAAAACATGCTTGAGGAGCACAATGTGGGCTGCCAAGTTTTGTGACATTACAGAACTGTTAAATAATGACCAAGCAACGTTCCACGCAGAACTGGGGGGGGGGGGGGGGGTTAATAAACGTTCCACAGTTGCTGTGGTTACCTCAGACAAACGTGTTTTGTGGGGTTAGCTTAGCTCAGATAAACTGTTTATTTACAGTCAGGTGAAAGTATGCGCTGTGATTAACTTCTATTCTAACGTCCGAGGTTGCTGAAATGTTAAACCCTCGTCGAAAATTATACAGTAAGTAGGCTACTGCCAGAATGCCCAGTGTTTTGACTTGAAGTGAACCTAAATCGCGGAGTCAGCTACCCTAACTTATAATTCGCATTCTGTAAATACTGCATTTAGCCATTAACTTCGCTGGACATGCAAAGGGGTGACTGTAAATTCATGCAGCTTCATCGATGACAAAGTGAGGAACTGGAAAGCCGACAGCGACTCCTGAAAAGCCTCTAGTCATGTGCATATATATATATGTGACGTCATTTTGTTGAATAAAATGCGAATACGCGCTATGAGAGACGCTCGGTACAATTTCACGCGGCTAATGTAAGAACAGCGGAGTCAAAAACAAAACAGACTGGTAGCTATACTTGCAGCAGCAGCAGAGCGTCTAAAAAAAGGAAGAACGGTTGGGACTCCGCGCGCTTTGAAGTCGGACAGGTATAGATATAACAGAACGTGATTGACAAAGCTCGCGCGTAAAGAACGCAGCTAAACAGCATTTGCCATGGAAACCAGTGGCAACATTTCGGACTTTCTCTACGCGCTTTCGAACCCAGCGATGTCGAATAGCAGCATATTCTGCCGAAACTTCAGCAACAGCTCCAGCCTCGTGAACATGAACAGCTCCAGATGTGACAGGACGGCTGAGCTGGACAAAAGCTCAACTCCTGTGATAGTGGCGATCATTATCACTGCGTTGTACTCTATAGTGTGTGTGGTGGGACTGGTGGGCAACGTTCTCGTCATGTATGTTATTATAAGGTAAGTGAATACACGTAGGTCAAACATTTTACCTGTAGCAGAGGCAGAACACATCTGAGATGGCTGGCTGCCTTCAAACAGCCCTTTTAGAGGATCATTTCTTTTATAAACTGCTTGTTAGTTTTCAAAAGGAGACCTGTTGAAAGGGATTCTGATAGTGTTTCAGTCAATGTTCCTGGCCATTAGAATCTCAAAGAACACGTTCATTGCAGAAACTCCTGTAGCCTACTGTTGCGTTCGGACGTTCAGTCACAGAAACGGCCTATCAGTAATATACATAAAAAATGTCTTGCTGAAGTTCGTGTATGTTTAATGTTCTATAACGTGTCTGCTTCAAACTTATGAAATATAAAAGCTTCCCAGCTCGGCACTATAGAATATATTTCACATCACTGATGAAACACATCATTGAGCGCGCACGCATGTTACGTTCCTGTCAGCGTACGGGAAAACAACACATTACAACGTGTCATTCACACGGTGTGTAACATGAAGTAGCCTATACATAGGTACTGCTCAGTCACATGCGTTAAGTAACATATTTACATTCCGTAGAGATTTTCTATGTCAAAAAACCGAGCAAATGGAACAAAACTGGGCGGATGCTTCACATCGATGCTAAAATGCAGCACAAACTGAATGGCTGGTAATAATGGATATACTGTAAAAACGCAAAGGCGATATAAAGGAAGCTATCTACACTTCACCACTGCAGTATGTTTGTACACATGCCCATGCTCTTTTCGCTTCAAGCACCTACAATTCTCAGCTGTCAACTTCTAAGATGATTCAGAGGTGTTTGTGACTAGCCTCGTCTAACCAAACACATCACAAACATATCTGACCTGATCCTATAAACCTAGGATCACAGTCATAAGGGAAGGATGCAATCAATAGAGTAATTAAACATAAGTGAATGAATTTCAATGAGGGAGTGGGGGCTTGTTTGTCTTAGAGAACTGTGACTAAATAGGTGGCACCGTATTTCAGATCACGCACACATTAGCTACTTAATTCAGAGATGCTGCATCTAAAGACGCGGAATACAATCTTTATATGAACTTCCTAAGCTCAATAATATTTGCTCATCAGAAATGTCATTTAAATGAGCAGATATGTGGTATATGGAGCGGAAAGACATATAGGAATCAAGAATTTCATTTGTAATTGCTGAAGCATTGACTCCTAAGGTCATCTGACTTTGTGGAGACTCAGTACTTTCTGAGAGTTTATGAGCAACCAATCACAGCTTTAGGGGTGGCTGTCTACAGTGAGAAGCATAGGACAGCAATAGGTGCAGTCTACTTCTGTGATTAATGAGCCGATTGCAGGATTGCTTTATCGACCTCTATCATGTGGTAATAAAATAAGCGTTGGCAGAAATAAAAAAAATAAAATTACTGAGCAATGACAGGAGTCGATTTAAAAGTACATTACCATGTTTCCTCTCACGCAGTTATCTAGATATGGTCTAGCTAGTAGGAAACCACTTTGCTTTAATGGAATATGTTGCACAGAAATGAAAATTGTATTCATCCTCATGTCATTTTATTCCTGCTTGACCTGCATTTTTCTCTGGAAGATATTTTGAAAAACTGGTTTTACCCAATCACTGAAAGTCAGTGAGGTCCAAAACAACAATGGATCCAACAAAATTTCACCAATGGTAACGCATAACAAATAATATGAGTTACGTAATCAGATTACTTTAAGAGATTACTCAGATTACTTTTTAAATTGGAAGGAAATATCATTGTATAATATAGTCGTATATAGTTGCTTATTCAAATAATTAATGCCAGTTACTTTGTTTCCTATGTCTTGTCTGACAGCTCTTGTGTAAGCATGTTGAAATTGGGATTAAGTGCTGTGTTAACTTGATGCTTACTTGTATGAACAGTCAAATACTCAGAATATTATACTGAACCTGCAAAATTAAATGTTGAATAATACAAATAAAATGCAGCTATTTAATTCCATTTTATTAACCAGTGTCTTTGCTACTGACCTTTGATGATTCAATTCAACCATACTAAGCAAAAATGACACATTTGCGTTTCATTTTTGTTATTGCTGAATACTGTTGAAACATTCTTCTCCTGCGTCATATTCCATGCCAATTTGTTTGAGCTGCACCCTCTACTGTACAGACATGAATTTACATTTTCTTCAGTTCGAGGTGTATTCAGTTCACTTTTGTTGTGAAAGGGCTTGTACATTTGTAAAATAACTACTTTTTATTTAAAAAACAAACAAGCATGCCCTACCCAGATTTAAAAAAGTAACTCGGAAGTAACGTAACACATTGCTTTGGATAAAAAGTAACTATTTAAGGGAGTTAACACAATGTAATTAGTGTTGTGGAGTAATTAATCTACATGTAGCAGCGTTACGTAATTTAATTACAAAATCAATGTAACTATAATCAGTTACAGTTATTAAGATTTTTTTTTTAATTAAATTAAGTTACTTATAAAAATGCTAACACTTACAAACGGGGTTGTATTCGAATATTTACACACATCCACATTCCCGAATTAATGATTTATTTTCAAAATTGCATTGACTACTATGACCCTATGGCTGTAGTGGTGTGAAACCAGTCCTAAACAAAGTTATCCCTATTATATGCCACATTTTGTATAAATAAATCAAAAGTAGGCCAGTACACTTGAATCAAAATTCCATCTGTGTGTCTCTCCGTAAATTAATGGTGCAAACACACAGTTTCATTGGTAAAACAATTAGCATGCATATTACTAGAATATTCTTATACCTTATTCTACATCCCTTATGCTACCCAATACCTAAACTGAACAACTACCTTACTAACTATTAATAAGCAAAAATTAAGAATTTATTAAGGGAAAAGTCATAGTTAATAGTTAACAAGTGTTACCTAATCTAAAATTATTGTCATATCATATAAAAACAGACACACATTTTTTGAATGCTTTTAAGTATCAGTAAACAGTATACCAGAGTCTGATTTTGTATTATAATCATCTTAATTGAAGTGATGAAGAATTGAAACATATCGGAACATCCATACCATCTCAAGATCAAAAGTCAAGATCAAAGGGACTTTATTCAAGTATTGCTCCTGCAACTTTTTAGTGTCACACTTGTACCAAAACCAACCCCTTACACTACACCACTCATTTACGAAAACTTTGAAGATTTCTTTTTTAGCTCATTAATAATTTAAAGAGTTGCACATAGAATTCCCTTGATGCAAAGCCCAGATGTTCATAAGAAAAAAAACCTCGACTTTTAGATACTGTAGTTTGTTTTTCTTTTGGTGTCAATATGATAAACACCAATATTTAGCAACAGCTTTAAAATGCATTGGACCTTAAAGAGTAAGTGGTCAGAATATTTTTATTAATGCCTGTAGAGCCGTCAACAACTGATAATTGCATTTGGATTCCTGTCGTTAAAACCTGTTGAGCATTAGTGTTCAGGCATTCCTGCAAGTGAGAAACATTCACAGTTTTATGTGTTAAAAGAGGATAAATACTGTGAATTCGTAATAGCATATGCCTCTCATTGTCATGGAAAAGTCATGCGATTGTTTACAACATTTCAGCTCTGGCAATAACTGCATCCTTTACATGTGTCCTGCAGCTACAAGCAAATGAGAAATAAATGGAAAACATTCATCAGTTATATTTCTTTAGGCAGAAGGACGAAGAATAGAATAAACATTTGTACATATCGATTAATTTTAGATTAGTTTCTCATATGCATCGTGAGGAAAGCTGTTCTTGTTTTTACTACTCTTCCACAGAAAAACACACAAGCGACTACGCACAAAAAATCAATACTGCCCACAGGTTCTGTCATTTGTTTTATTTATCAAAAGCTTGCTGATTATAGGGAATAATATGCCTTATCTCTGCATATTTTCCCCTTGATTTGTGCCAAATGAAGCTCAAGCATTCAATTATTAAGATAAAAGTAAAAATCATATCACGGAGACAACCGAAAGAGGGTCATTTAGTTTATACTGTGGTCTTGATAACTGAATGATGAATGTCCTCAGGTTTCAGACAGCTATACTCGATCAAGCGCCGACTCTTTACACCCTTTTCACTTTATAGCATTTTTAGCTCTACTTCCGAATTTTCAGGTAAATGTACCCATCATGTATACTGAGCTAACAAATGGGACGGTAGCCACAAATGTTTATTGATCCTTGTGCAAGCCTAATGGTTCTTATGATCCATTATAAAATATGTGTAAATAGGGTTTCTGTCAGGAAGGATTGTTGTTTTGAGAGGCTGTATCCCCCCCCAAGTAATGTTTTTTGCTGATAATGTAAAAAAAAAGAGAGAATACAATACCAAACAAGAGATACATATTACTATTTCACTTAGTTTTTTCTCTCTCTGACTCAGACAGTTACTACAGTATGCTGGAAATACAGAGGTCATGTTTGTTTCTTAGAATAAATGTGTGAATCTTAAAACAGGCAGAAGATATTTAAAAGATGAATGCCATACATATTATGTGAAATAATGTGTTTAGAGTTTGTAAAATGAAAAGGTGAATCTGAAGAGAAATGGTAAACATTATCAGTGATTATATTATGTATGGCTGTAATGCTTTACCGTTGCTGAATAAGTGTTTACAAAAGACAGAGACTTGACACTGAGGAACGGCTGTTCACAAGATGCTCTGTTAGCCAGTCAAGCTGGCTGTTGGACTGTTTCAATGAACTAAATGAGAATATTTGAGGCCAAGCTTCTCTGCAGAATCATTAAAACATGTTCAGTGTCAGACAAAACCACAGTCTTAATGATTTATCAGTAATGTACAGTAGTTTTAGTTAATCACTGTAGTAAAAAAATTAATAAAACAGCTATAAATTCCAGAATAAAGAATCATTCTAAATTTAGGGTGTATTCGCACCTGTCTTGTTTGGTTCGACTGAATCAAACTCAAGTTCGTTGCAGATCTTTTTGGCAGGTCTGGTATACGGACCAAACAACCGTACCGAGACCCAGCTGAAGAGGTGTTCTCTGACTGCTTCCAAACACACTCTGGTATGGTTAAATGGATAAACCAATGAATGGATAACCTTAAGAACATGTCTGGTTTTGTTTACAGGTTTCTGGTTCCCTTGTAAAAAAAAACCAAAAGGCAGTGTGAAAGCAAACCACACCAAACAAACAAACAAAACAAAAATTTTTGGACTATTTGGTCCATACCAAAGCCAGTGAACTAGCAGATTTTCCTGATGTGAATACGCTCTAAATACCACACGTATATCACTAACAACACAGAACGTTATTTTGCATTGTACACATTTTAAAGGTTTTTCTGCTAAATAACCAAAGCTACTTAACTATATCTTTTGTATCTTTAACAACTGCCATAAAAACAGCCATGAGAATAGGTTTTCAACAGACACAGTCACACAGTATGAAACAAACATTAAATAAATAAGTTGTAACAACAAAAAGTTAGTTTTTTTGCATCTGAAGAGTTGGATTGCAGCAATGGAGAATATAGTTAATGAAAATAAATGATGTTCAAAGCCTAAACGGATTCCTAGAGATGGAATGACTTGAAAAGCGCTATTTGTTAGGAGCCTTATTCTTGACAGATGACAAGACTGCACCTGACGGCCATCTGATTGGCATGAAAGCATAAGCAATGGCTTGTTGTTGGGACTCCATGTGCTGGCACTAGACTCCAGCCAAGTATGTGTGTCTGACATTTAAATGTAAACGTCGCATTTGATTAGTTTTGAATCAGCATAGGCAACTCATGCCTGACTCACCCAGATTAGTTTGCCTTGATCCATTCTAGTTGTGTTATATTTTTTTTTGGAAGCGTTGAAATCATAAGCACACAATGACAAAAAGAGAAAAGGAGCATTTGATTTATTCATCTGTTTCTATCCTATTTTCTTCTTTTCTGGCTTTTACAGATGAAAACGCTTGCTGATTCCCATTTTAGAAGCTTGTCATTTGGACTGACAGCTTGCATTTAAAGGCTGATAATTGGGTATTTAAACAATGTTTTTTTTTCCATATACATCCTTTCAAAGAGACAATGTAGCGATAAGCAGCTTGTAATTTCAAAGCTTCGATTGTTTTGAGTCATCATCCTTAATTTGTGATGCGCATCTCTCCATTATGGCAATCAAATGCCATTTTGAGTTTTAGTGCTTTAGTGCAGCATCTAATTCACAAACACCATGAAGTTCATTTGTTCTATGTTTTTTCTAAACCAATATGTGGAATTTATCATAGCAATATGTCTATATCTATGAACAGATTGCACATAGGTAGATGCTACGAGAAATCTGCACGTGTTCTGGTGTTCCCTAGCAACAAGCAAGTCCTTGCTTTTTTCACAACAAAATCTGCTTTGCCTGGTTACTACACAGTTCCTTTCTTCTACAAAAGTCATTTACAAATACATTGTCTTTTTAAAAATCAGAAGCAGAATATAAGTAAAATAATATAAGTAAAACAATGTTGTTTTCCTTCTTTTATGGATTTCCTTGATTTCTTTAAGTTAATCAATTTCTTTTTTTGGAAGTTATATTAAAAATACTTATTAAATGAACAAACTTTGAGTCAAAAGGTTTGTGCTGCTTGATTATTTTTCTTTTATTATTTCCCGGTAGTCTTTGATGAATGAAAAATTCAAATGAACAGCCTAATGTGAGTGAAATGGCATTATGTTTTTAATCTGTTATCCTCTTAATGCTTAAATTCTTTTTTTAACACAGACACAAGCCTCAAAATATTAAACAGTCTTTATCGCATTTCATTTGTAATTTATGGAAATAATGAGAATATAACAGTAACAGATGAAAATGAATCATCTTGCCACAAATATTCTCACCATCGATGCCTGAAGGTCCACTTGCAGGGTATTTAAAATCCCTAATTTTACAGGTTGTCATCTGTCATGTTTTATGAGCAATGCCAGAAGCAGAGAGAATAATTTTACTTAGACGTTTTAAATCAGTTGGGCTTCACTCAAGAAAACTGACATAGACAAAGACACCATCTGAATGACAGGTATTTTAACGCTTGAACAGTTGCATTTGACAGCTCTCTGTAGAGTGTGTTAACTGCAGAGGACATGTGTCTGATTTCATCTCAGAGTTACCAGCTGCATGTCCTCACTTAACCTATGGAGTGTGCTCTGAGCTGGTGGATGACACTTCTAATTCTTTCCATAAGCAATATTGCACACCTTCCTCTAGGTTAATAAGAAGTCTTGGTTGCCAAGCATGCTGATATCGGTAAACTTCTCTCAGTTTATTTCAGAGATGGCACAGACACGTATGTACAGTTTCTGTGAAGAGCTCAACTGTATCCTGTTAATAATGAATGTTGATACAGCAGGAAAGATAAATTCATTTTTAATGTGCTTCCAGTAAGTGGTGTTCACAACACCAAAGAGCAGCTCTTCCACTCAGTGATTAGACTCAAAGGCCTGGCATTTCATCTCAAATGTCTTTAATGTGAAGTACTGAGGAGCAGTGCATCCCTGAGATGCCCTAATAATTAGTCACTGCCTTGTGGGAAACATAAGCAGTGTGATCATTTGTCTGGTGCAGAGAGCCTTTGGATGACAAGGTAATCATTAGTAATGGCTGCCAGCCTAAATCCTTGTACCAGACTTCCAGTTAGTGATGAATGAATCGGCCCACTTTGCCATAGGAAGGAGCGTTGTGTCTAGGCATTTTCACTAATCCTTTACAGCTGTTGAAATATTTTAATTACTTTTTTTTTTCAATTTAATTTCCATTTATCTGTTGCATAAGTGCTCATGTACATGGCCGGATACCTCTGTAGGTAATATATGCCAAATTACCTAGTAGACTAAAATTAAAATTTTCTTTCTATTTTTTTAATTAATTAATTACTTAATTTACATTTTTAATACATTTAATAATTAAAAGTAATAATAATTTAGGAATTTAAATTACTGCTGGCTCCAAGTATTTAACAAATATTAGTAAAAAATTTTAAAATTGCATAAATGAATTTCAATAAATAAATACTAGCATGAGAACACTTATTTGTCCTTGGACTGGTAAGATTGAATGTTAATATATATATAGGGCCGGTACTCGATTAAAAAAAATAATCTAACTAATTAGAGGCTTTGTAATTAATTAATCAAAATTAATCGCAGTTAGAAGTCAGTTTTTTCCTATGGATATTTAGTATACCATTGAATAATGACTGAATACATAAGCTTAAGCAACAAGCTTTTTTTGTTCAACCACGTCCAACAGACCAGTGCAATATTGCCATTAAGTGTAGAAATAGGATATTTAGAAATATAGTAGCCTACATTTCAGAAATTCAGGAAAACTATAGGTAGGTAGACCTTCTGTAAACAGTATTTTTTAAGCAAAATTGATGAGCTGTGCAAAACCATGTTCATTACCAGCATGGATTTGCGCAGCTCGTCAGTGAACAACGGCTGTGTGTAGTATATACGGCTCAATGTGAAATCACGCACCTGTTGGCATTTACCGCTGATTACATGACTGGCTTTACTGACAAAACGCGCGAACATATTGGTCGATCTGGATCGGTTCATCCCTTCTTTCAAGTACATTCAGAACATTAGAAACGCTAGTTGGTGCTCCAGTATAATCGGTCCGCCGAAACTCATTCAGTGAGAAAAGTTCCGCGGTGCAAAATTAAGTTCGATTAAAATGCGTGAAAAGAATTGTATGCGTTATTTTTGTGAAATTAATTAATCTAAATTAACACGTTAAAGTCCCGGCCCTAATATATATATATATATATATATGATGAATAGAAAGTAGAATTTTCTTCTTTATAAAATAATAAAAAAATATATAATAAAAAAAACTTGCTTACCACAAATTTTTGAAGACTAGTTTGGAGGGATGGATCGCTTGAAAGATTGGTTGATAGATTGATTTATCAAGGCAGACTTTGGAAACATTTTTGTGTTACATTTAGAAAAGATTATTTGAAACAATGTTTTTTGAATTTTCATGGAAAATAAGGCTAATGTTTCTTCCACTTTGTACTGAAATGCATTATTAACCCCATCATTGAATCAAGCTCAAGGTATTAAAACCCAATGGTTGGGAACAGCCATGTAAATGGGATTGAAATCCATTCAGTTTGTGACCGTCAGTGTTTTCTTGAGTTTGGCCTGTGACAGTCAGCTAAGCGGAACTGCAGATGCACACTATGATTTTGCAGAAGTTCTTTTGTCCACACACTTTGACAGACAAGACTATGTCCTGATTTATGTTTATTTCTGTGAAAGTCAAACACTGGAGCTCTAACAGATCATAATCATTTTAACTGAGATGGTAGTTTACATAGTGCAAATGCTGTTAATGTATCATCTCCGCTGCTATTGCAATACATTAGAATTTGTGTATCTTCCTAGTCCTGACTGGTGCACGGCTCATCTTTTGTTTATTATCTTGCCAAGAAGAACGCTAACAAACATGGAGACTTAAATACCTAAAGTAGGTATTTCTTTGATCTAAACATAGTGTTTACTACAGAAGAATACCAGCCATAGAAATTATGCTTTAACGCAGTTTTCTCCTGAACAAAGTTTATGAAATCAACCATTTAGATCTGCAAATTTTCTTGATAATCAAGTGAGTTGATATAGTCTCAGAACTCTGCA
This sequence comes from Enteromius paludinosus, assembly GCA_032361165.1. NCBI lineage: Eukaryota > Metazoa > Chordata > Actinopteri > Cypriniformes > Cyprinidae > Enteromius > Enteromius paludinosus. Next base: position 10,610,824 of record JAUMHQ010000070.1, read on the forward strand.
TTAAGCAAGGTACAGATACCTAAACATAGAAAATAGGTGCTAAAGGTGAAAATATATCTCATGGAAATGAGCCTGCATTATTCATGAAAAGCTTTCATGAAATGCTTACATATTTGGATTGATGCAGCCAACAATTTCGCACTCAGTTTTTATTGTTCCAGGCAAAATGAATGTTTAAATCAATATCTCATTTTTCAGAGATTGAAAGATCCCCCCGTTGCTCTATTATTCATGCGGTTCTCTATCAAACAATAGCTGGAAAAATTATCTTCCATTTTCTGCACCAAAGGTATCTTTCCATTTCATCACACCATGCGCCTCTGAGTTAAGGAAATAATGCAGTGTGTAATTAGCTTGCTGTTCCAGTGATGTGTGGAAACCATTCTTCTTCGCGATTCCAACAGTGGTATTATGAATGTGAAATTTGGTGTTGCCTCTGTGAACCCATTCATCCATCCAGAAAAAAATGTCTTGAGATGGAGAATCTCTTTGTGTCACATTCAAACAAGGGTATTTTTATGTGTCTGCTCATTCTTCAAGAGATGGTTTTTAGTAGAGGGTTATTTATCCTGATTAAATTTAACTTACGCATTTCTAAATATACATTATTGCCTTACATCTGTACACCTAACCTCATATTCCTACCTTTAAACTGGATAAACAGCTGCTCAAAAGCTTGTAAATATATTATGATGTAGATTATTTTTACTACGCAAGGCTGCAACATTTTGCATAATTGCGTATATAATGGTGCTCATCTGTCCTCTTCAATTAGCATTTGAATGAATGTCATAGTTGCATTACTAGATGCACATTTTTTAATGGCTTGATGCACCATGCGCACTGTAACTGAAATCATTTTAGGTGGTTATATTTAAAAAGGTGTACTATGTGGGGAGTCCTTTCATGTCTGTTCTGTTTATTTCAAATTTATTTCTGAGAAAACCTTTCTATAGTACCTTCAGTTCCTCATTACTCACCCCATCAAACTGCTTTTCCATGAATACACATTGCATTTCTTTTTATTTGATAAACTCAGTTGACGCAGTGATCTCGATCTAATTTTATCCATTGCAGATACACCAAAATGAAAACTGCGACCAACATCTACATCTTCAACCTTGCTTTAGCAGATGCCTTGGCAACAAGCACTCTACCGTTCCAGAGTGTGAATTACCTGATGGGTACGTGGCCCTTTGGAGACTTTCTGTGCAAGATCGTGATGTCCATTGATTACTACAACATGTTCACCAGTATCTTTACCCTCACCACTATGAGCGTCGACCGTTACATTGCTGTTTGCCACCCGGTTAAAGCCCTGGACTTCAGAACCCCCCGGAACGCCAAGATTGTTAACGTGTGTAACTGGATCCTCTCATCTGCCATTGGTCTTCCTGTCATGGTCATGGCATCCACCACTACTGAGTACCACAGCAGTCGTATGTTTGCCACCGCATTCAATACACATTCACATGATTCTGCAGTTAAAGGCATGGTTCTCCCAATAAGGAAATGTTTGTCGTGATTATTGTATGGCATTCTTTCTGTGGAACACAAAAGAAGATATTTTGAAGATAGTCAACTTTTTTTTTTCCTTGTCCATACAACCGAGTAGAAAAAAGAAAACAAAGAATACCTTCTTTTGTGTTCCATGAAAGAAAGACTGTCACTACTGTGAGTGAGCACAGTAGACAAAGGATTTTTTTTTCATATTGTAGTGAGCCTCTGAAAGTCTTAATTTCTTTCAATGAAACAACAATGAAACACTTCCAGTCAATTTTACATTTTAATGAACTACTGTCTTGTAACTAGGTTGCACAAGGCAACAGATGGTGTCATGCTAAAGTACCAAAATTTCAATTGTCTGACTAGATACAGACTTTCACGTCAATAAGTGACAAAGACTACTAAATCATAAAATCTATGACAGTAATTTAAATAGTCAACACTGCCAACAGTTGGGTATATCTCCATGTGCAGTCATTTGCAGTTTCGTCAGATATCATCTTGACATTGTTTTTTCTGCTCACTACAATGAACACAAGTCATTGGTGTGAAAGGCAATATCCAATTTGCTTCTGTGAGTTAGCCGTCTTAAATAAACTCTCTCAATCAGTGAATTATTCAGAATCATTACATACTTTACAATAACTCTGTCCTGATTCAAAATGAACAGGAAATGTTCATGAAAATGTTTAGCTTTGTTAATTAATAATCATTTTGTCAAACAACTTTTAAAAAGAATTGGTTTATGGAGCACATTTATATTTAAAACAACTAGAAAAGGCATCCTAGCATACATTACCATATAATGTTAATTTGTTAGAAAGTATGTTTATATAACATACAGTACTATGTGCTCTCAGAAATAAAGGTGCAAACTTTGTCACTGGGGCTGTACCTTTTCAAATGTACATATTAGTACTTAAAGTGTACATATTTGAACCTACAATTTATGGTACAAAAGTGTACCTTTTGAAAATGTACCTGTGACAGCTTTTGTAACTTTAATTCTACGAGTGTAGTTTTTCTGCAACCCTGTCAAAACAGTACTTCAACACGCTCACTCAATTCTTAGCGTCATCTCCTCTTAATATATTAAGACATTTTCCTCAATACTGGAAAGGTCCCGTAATATTACTGTGGCAACACAAATTTTGCAGACACGAAGGAAGTGTTGAGGCAGAAAATTGTTATTGAGTGAATTTAGATTGATGTCACTTCTAGTCATTTGGGAAGAAAATAATAAGGCTGTTTAATAGCCATGGCAGAAAAGCCTGGGTCTCTGAGGCTCCCTAAACAATGCCTTGAAGAAATGATTACTAGTGGTTTAAGTGTCATCTTTACAAATATGAATTGATTTCCACATGACTCACTGTCTCATATTCCTACTTTCGCAGAGTTTACCGTCATTGACTGCACTTTGCTCTTTCCCCATCCTTCCTGGTACTGGGAGAACCTCCTGAAGATCTGCGTCTTCATCTTTGCCTTCATCATGCCCGTCCTCATCATCACTATCTGTTACGGCTTAATGATCCTCCGCCTGAAAAGCGTGCGCATGCTGTCTGGCTCCAAGGAGAAGGACCGCAACCTCAGGCGGATCACCCGCATGGTCCTGGTGGTGGTGGCGGTTTTCATCGTCTGCTGGACACCGATCCACATCTTCGTCATCATCAAGGCCCTGGTGACCATTCCCAACTCGCTCCTGCAGACCGTCACCTGGCATTTCTGCATCGCCCTTGGCTACACCAACAGCTGCCTCAACCCGGTGCTCTACGCCTTCCTAGACGAGAACTTCAAGCGCTGTTTCCGCGAGTTCTGTGTTCCCAGTCCGTCCGTGTTGGACCTCCAGAACTCCACTCGCACCAGGAACCCCCAGCGCGAGGGCCAGTCCAGCGGCCACACGGTGGACAGGACGAATCAGCAGGTATGACTAGTCCTGGAAATGTCATCACTGGAGTCCCGCTGCCAGCCCAGTGTTGACATGAGCTCGGATGTCACGCAGGTCACCACGGGTGTCTAACACCTTCACTTCTAAGAGCTGCGGTTGAGGTTGAACCTCTTTAAGCGTCTTGCTAGGCCTCCCGCATAGAGCTGATTCACAGTTTTGGTATGGAGAAAGACTGTTGAAGTCGATTTCAATTTGAAATACGATATATATACTAGATTACTGACCCCAAATGACCTTAATAAGCTAAGCTTATTTCAGTATCTGTGATGTTCACAGCCATGCATCCAATTTGTCTGTTAGGTTAGTCCAGCATTCAATAATTGTGTATATGTACTGTACAAAATTGCATCCCCATTAATACTTAAACATTACTTAAAGTTCTATATGAACAATTATTTTATGATTGATAACAGTTTTATTGGTAGGAAGAAAATATGGAAAATGTAAATTATGTATTTAACATAAACTGTTCAGTTTTAGTGCATCTTTCTTTGCCTGAAGTCATACAGTATTTTAATTTCTACTTACTTTTAGCCAGCAAAGCAATTTGGTTAAGCCGTTCTCAGTTATGTTCCTTGGATTGACTGAAATGAATCATCAAATAACTGTTGGATATGACGTGTGCGCTGTTTCTCTGATTTACCATGGACTCATAGAAAAGCAGAACACAATAACAAAAATGCCTCTTGCAACAATAGATAATTTCCATGCTTCGGTGGTGACAAATGTATTGTGCTTGTACTGATGCAAATCGCTTGTACTAATGTAAATGTCCAATGTTACTGTCTTATTGTCACTCACATTCTCTCTGAAAAAGGAAATGTTAATTGCTCTAAAATAACTTGAAGATCTACGTCCAGGTGTTTCTGTAAGTTTTTATATGCAGCATCATAAATAAATCATTCACTCTAGAATATGTGTTTGTAGTGAGTTGGCGCTGCATAATTAGATTTGATAAGAAAGTTGTGCAACTGTAATGTGTCTTGTCATATGTTAACCGTTGTGGCTCTGAAAAAATGAATCAAGGATAAATGATGGGCCACTTATATGCATTAAAGGAATAGTTTACCCAATAATTAAAATTTTGTCATGACCAACACAAAGCTGCTTAGTTTGAAAATGACTTCTGTGTGAGCTGTGCTTCATACAACACTTTTTGGCAGAAATTACTGCACCTTAATATATTCTAACATATATTCTTACAGGTACTCTGCTTTTTGGTTATAGTATTACTGTAAATGTATTTTTTTATTTTTTTATTTTTTTCAAATCAATATCTCTTTGAATGAACATATCACTTACCAGGTCCTTTATTAGTAAGAAAGAAAATCCTTTGTGAAAAGACAAAATATATAACTACTGCAGCTGTTTTCAGTTATTACCAGGAACTCTTATCTAGTTTGAGACCCATGCCAGCTGTAAGGGGCCAATAATTTGGTTCTGTAATACTTTGAAATCAAATAATCATGGCCTTTGAGCTGCCATTTCAGTCATTCAGTTTCCCCCACATGCAGTCTTGCTGCAACACCCCGGGGAAATTAAGGAACAGAGAGCCAGTATGTTCAGGACTGCTCAGCACATAACCCAAGGCGTGAGAAACAGTGGAGAGCAGGCGAGAGGGGGGCGGCAGTCACTGGGGTCATCGCTGCGGTTCGCATTTCACTGTGGCCTTAGGGTGCAGGATTTTTACAACCAAAGCTTAGCAGGTATGATAATGTATTCAATTTAAACAAAGAAGACGGGTTCCATAGCATGAAACCAAGAACACTTCGGTTGATTGCTCCATTTGAAGGATGCTCATCTACTCTTTCCATCCCACCCATTTGCTTTGCTGAGTACAACACAATTAAAGTTTGACATGGATTCTGTAGACTTGCAGAGGGATAAATTGGACTGGAGGGTAAATGAAACTTGTGGTAATAAAGATTGTGGCTGAAGTAATTTAGTCCATTGATTCTGAACTAATTAATCCTAAAATGGCTCAGAGTGTGAAAGAGCCTACACACACAGTTGTTTTATGACTTCTCGCTTTCTTTGCCCAAAACATTTTTATAGACCACCCCTTAGGTCCCCTAATTATACAGTCACAGCCCCCTCCCTAACCCCCCCACCACGAATGCCTCCAACTCAGGTTTGATTTAAATTGCTAGTTACTTAATTAGAATAAGTCCTATTATTGTTCCTGTCAAATTTAAAATGTAATTAATAATGGCAAGTCATGGCAACAATTAAAACCATAGTTCACCCCAAAATGAAAACGGTCATTATTTAATTCCCCTCATCCTGTGTTTCAGCTGCACTATTTAGTAAAAGTCAAGAGGATTCAGTGGGGTTTCAAGATTTCTTCTTATGTCTTAAAATGACAGGAATTAAATAAAACTTTTTTTTTGTTGTTTTTTTTTTTTTGCTAAAGCCTCACTGTCTTTCATGCTAAGCACTCTTCTAAATACTCAAATTGTGCAAATTCATATAAATTCACCACAAGTTCATCAAACCATAAAATCCAAATGTATGATACGTTTTCTCATGAGATTGGGTTGTCTGCATCATGCATCCTTTTTCAGTTTTTTTCTCCCCCCTCAGTTCAATCCTTATTTTCTCCAAATGTGGTGCACTGTGCTGCTAAAATGCATGAGGCTGTCAGAGAGCTAAAGAGGGTTGATTTTCACACCACCTACCATATGTCAGTTTGAGGACAAAAGAAAAACTGTTGACTTTTTGCCAAAAATGACTCTCAGCTCTGTCACATATCCACGGATGCCACTGACACCTGGCTCTATTAAAGGACAAGTGCTCTTTTACAGGCCTCTTCTCTTATCCCTGCTTTCAAAACGATTCATACAATATACAGGTGATTCAAAGAGAAAATCATTACTGTGATCTGCAACACAGAGCTCAAGTGTTTTTATAGCAGATGACGCACATGGTTGTATTTCTGAAATTACAAATATCACTGATATCACTGTAGCACTCGTGCACAGCATTGAAGTGTAATTACCGTTTTTATCTGGAAGACGTATTTAGGCACTTTACTGATGCCCAGTATATCCCTGTTAAGTTTCTTGTCCAGTGTTAAACTTAGACATTTAAAAACTCTCTAAGATGCTTATCATTTAGAATGTAGATAATGCTGCTTTTATCAGATATTTGCACACAACAGCTATTTCTGGGAAGTGGACAAGTTCTGGTTTGCTTCCACTACATGCTTTCTAATTTGACATATGGAAAAAATGTACAGCATATAATATTTTACTGCAAATGCTGGTCAGAAAAGGGTTTGACCACTGATATGGTCAGCTGTAGAAGACAGCATTAGTTATAGATTGTTGATATTAAGAACAATATATGGGTAGCAAAAGTGAGATTGCATATTGCATCTACGAGACAAAAGAAAACCCACTTTCTGATTGCAGTTTTGATGTATGACACATACACGTTTTCTTAAAGGTGCCATAGAATGCATTGAGAGAATATTTTAAATTGTTCTCTGATATGTACATAGAAGGTATGTAG
>JAUMHQ010000070.1:10627149-10637358 GCA_032361165.1 Enteromius paludinosus
TGACACAGTTCTTCTGGATTGAGTCTGTCTCAGTTTGTTCTGTTACTTCATGTGATTCCAGACAGACTGGATGATGAAATAATGTTTGGAAATGTCAGCTGACACGCTACCGCAAAAGATAGAAATAACTGACTTAAAACCATTTTTTGTCAGTGACAATACTAGTATTATTCTATCTTATAATCTTGTTAGTTAAAATGTAAAGTAATCAAAGGAAAAGTGCTGGACTTGATTTTATCTTGCTGCACTTTTGAAAACAAACATTACCATAGATGAGAATAACACCAGCTCTCAAGTCCAAATGTACAGTACACTCATACTTTCCAAAGTTTCCTATCTCAGGACTGAGGAGTCTAGGGCATGAGAACAATAACAGCACGCATTTGAAATATTTCTGCAATCTGCCTTGATCTATCTTCAAGAGCATCCTTCTTCTTTGATAACATATGATTCAAGTTACAGCAAGAAAAATAAAGCAGACAAATAGAAAAGACATTTTATTAGACTGCTTTTGAGTTTCTCATTTACTGTTTTGTTTTCTCTGTCAGTTCATCATTCACACTTGATTTATTTGATTTTCACACTTCCTTTAAATTACTTTTTTTTTTTTATTCCTTTTGTCAGGCAGAATTTATCAACAGCTTGATAAATTTGTTCATAAAAAGCATTCCTATGCATGACAGTTTGTCTTGCTTTATGTTTGCATATCACTTTGTCTTTAAGCGTTTAAACAGAATCGGTGCTTTAAAATAATAAAAAACATTACCTTGTGAACCAAAAAGCTGGTTTTAAGTGATTATACTCCCTGATAAATGCATATTTCTTCACGGCCGTAAGAGGAGCAAAAATGCTTATTTAAGCTATTGTTGTTTTTCCATCAGATGTTTTTACGCTCTAAAAATATGGAAATTTTGGAGAAATTGTTTTCTCATGGAATAAATGTGCATGCGCATGTTTTGTCTCTGGTGTGAATTTCCGTTTTCGCTGTCAGTGAAATATGCTGACAGGCTGCTGAGATTTCCTCCATTGCCAACCACCTGCATACTGACTGTCTCTCAGGCAGCCTGGTGCCATGAATATTTATACATTCTGTTGCCATCACTTATGTTTTAATCCAGAGTAAACTGTTTTTCTCTGCGCAAGTGGAATTTCCACGGCAATAAAATTCTTCGGCTATCTAGCAGGATAGCATAACAAAAGGAGCGCAAAAGTAAAGCCTTGAAAATAATGACTTGTTTATCTATAAGCCAGTTCAGAGGAGAATTAGGAATATTTTGGCCCTTAAATACTCAAATATCATCCTCTTCAGCTTACGATTTGTCTTTCAGTTAGGATTTTTAACTAGTGACAAATATGACATCCAGTATGGCTTAATTTCACAGACTTGGATCAATGACAAAGATGTCATTTACTATTTTAACTTAGGCTTTAGAAATTCTGTGAGTTGATTTTTTACTGTTATTGTGCTTGAAAACAAAGTGAAATGGAAAATGGGAGTAAATTTTAACTGATGTTTACAATTTGACTCCATGTGACAGATCGTGCTGATCCACTCCACTGAGTTCATTTGCCAGTGGCTTCAGAGAGAATCATTACAGTGTCTGAATATGCATGTTATGTTAATTTTTGCAGGATGGCATTTTTTTTTTATGCTTATAAAATGGATGAAATTATTTGGAAATAATTTCGTATCTAGTGTTATTTATTTTTCTAAGTATTGATTTTTCCAATTTTTCTATCTTTTACGAGGAAAAAAAAAACAAGCTGTCATATTACTTATGACTTGATTACTTACTTGTAGTCCAGGGTCACATATTCTTCTTTGATGATCATTATAATTTTTTTTATTATTATTACTATTATTTATAATGATAATGGGGGGGGGGTTACACTTTGTACAAAAGCTTTTAAGCTCTAAAGCTAGATTGAGCAAAATAAAACCTGATCCCATGAGCTTCAAGTACCCTAATTAATTCTTGTGACATCTCTGATATCGCTTCTCACAGTACTTAATCTTTAGACTTTATCTGTGATGAAATTGAGTATAATTTACAACTTTGGAGACAATCTGACTTATCACATTCATTCCTTCACCATAGGCCTCTCAGCTACTGGCTGAGGTATATCCTCTCCATCATGTACTGCAGTGAGAACAATCAGATAGGTTCCTACATGGAGGAAACCCGGACCTGCTCCTGTCCTTACGAGCACCCATCCTGCCAGGGAGTTATCCCGTGCTCTGTAGGCGACGGCCCTCACTGCGCCTCCTGCTCCTACGAGAACCGCTCTCGCTGTGCCAGCTGCAATCCCGGCTACATGCTGAGCCAAGGAACCTGTAGGAATACCATCCCGGATTCTACCGACAACTACATCGGGTTCGAGACGGACCTTCAGGACATGGAGCTGCGCTACCTGCTGCAAAAGAAAGACGGGCGGATCAGTATTCACGCCATGTTCATAAGCAATGACGTCAGACTCAACAACTGGTTCGATCCCAGCTGGAGGAAAAGGATGCTGCTGACGCTGAAGAGCAACAAGTTCAAATCTAGCCACGTTCACATGCTCCTAGGGATCTCCCTGCAAATATGCCTTACTAAAAACAGCACCCTGGAACCCGTGCTGTCCGTCTACATCAATCCATTCGGAGGTAGTCATTCTGAGAGCTGGATCATGCCAATTGACCAGAACAGTTACCCTGACTGGGAAAGGACCAAGTTAGACATCCCGCTTGACTGTTATAACTGGACCCTGACTCTAGGAAACAAGTGGAAGACCTTTTTTGAGACGGTACATATTTACTTGAGGAGCCGCGTCAAAACGGCATCGGCTCAAGGGAACGGCAGCATCCATTTCGAGCCACTGGAATACATGGACTCGTCCCGTAACCTGGGCTACATGAAAATCAACAGTATGCAGGTGTTCGGATATAGTATGCACTTTGATCCGGATGCCATTCAGGACTTGATCCTGCAGCTGGACTACCCATACACGCAGGGCTCGCAGGACTCGGCCTTGCTCCAGCTGCTGGAGATCCGAGACCGGGTCAACCGACTCTCTCCCCCGGGTCAGCAACCTCTGGATCTGTTCGCCTGCTTATTGCGCCACCGTCTTAAACTCTCTACCACTGATGTGGTCCGAATCCAGACTGCTCTTCAGGCCTTCAGCGCCAAGCAGCCCAACTCAATGGAGTATGAAACTACCAAACTTTGTAGCTAAAAAGGCACTGCAAGGTAGCAGTATATTTGTAGCTATTTCAGTAACTGTAGTTAAACGGCCTGATATACATTCGGACAAAAACAAAAGCATCGGACAGCTGCTGGGATACAGTGTTGATGGTGATGCCAGACTTCTGGTTTGAAGCACTGATGTAAAGCGCACTTCAATGGCCAAACCTTTTGCCTTTTCTTTTCTTAACTGCTATGATGATTTACAGTAACTCATAGCGAGCTCACAATGACCTCATTCCAGTTTCTGCAGAATTTAGCATCAGCCCCTGTCCTGATAAACAATGTGTGCTGTAGGACTCATCTGGAAACAGTCTCTTGATTTTTAAAGTGACTTTTATTTTCACCTCTTTATTCCCTACAAGTATAACAGAGGCCGTAAACACATGGTGAGCCAAACCTTGTTAGTGTAATCAGGGGTTCCTGCTGTGTCTGGGCAGAATTCCGACTTCTTTTAGGGGTTTTTTTGCTTTTTCTATGCTGTCTGTCAACACTGTAACTCTCAAAAATATCAGTATCCTAATCAACAATAGATGGTTTTGTTGATGCTTAAAACTATTTTTATGGTATTCGTTGGAATATGAATGTAGGAGGAACGCTGTTTAAAATCTAAACACCATAAGCAAGGAACTTATTATATACAGTATGCTGTTTCATGTACATTTATTTTTATAAAATCTATTATTTGTGACAAGTTACAAAGGTAATGTCCATACAATGTATAGAACATGAATTTGTTAATACTCTAAATAAAAGTCATTTTTATGTGCCGTCTGTAAATCTCTCTAATTGCTTGAATTGCGCATGACTTTTATTTTGAAAATTTTCATTTCACTTCATATACCCTCATGTACATTCTAAAGAGTTTAAATAAGTAAGTAATGGTAACACTTTGCGGTAAGGGTACATGAATTACTATGAATTCATGCATAAATTAATGCATGAATTATGCCTTACTTCATGCAGTAATATCTTTTAGTAATTATCAGGAACTAACATGAGTTGAGAGTCCTTTATTCATGACTTCATGGATGAACTACACATTAATTAAGACAGTAACTGTCAGTTTATAAATTAATATAAGAACTAATGTTTTGTTGTTGTTTTTAAATTAGTTATTAATCATGTTCATATAGCCCTCCAGGTAAATGAACACATCCCCAATTACACACACCAAGTAATTTAAGTAGTTTTATCTGCACAAAATAATGCTATTTTATGCACAAATCCATGACAAATGTACGTACTATAGATTTATCCAAAGTAGATGGTAAATACTATTCTTTCTTTCCTTCTTTCTTTCTTGTGAGCAAAGAAAACATCATGATCATGTGTAATAAATCATAAATTATGATGATGTACCCATCTTAGTTAATGTCTTAATTAATGTATAGTTCATCCATGAAGTCATGAATGAAAGACTCTGAACTCATTTTAGTTCCTGACAATTCAAGAGATAATACAGCATGAAGTAAAGCATAATTCATGCATTTATTTATGCATGAATTCATAGTAATTCAAGCACCCTTACCACAAAGTGTCACCTGAGTAATATAATATAATATATATAAAATATGTTTATATATAATATATATTTCACACACACATACACACATATATACTGTATACATAATCACGTCCAAAATAAAAGTTTTTTGTACATAATATATTTCTGTGTACTGTGTAGATTTATTAAAGACACACACACATACAGAATATAATTTGGAAATATTTACATGTATATATTTGTATTCATATAATTTTGTATAAAAATATATTTAATATATAAACATACAATATTTGTTTTTCAATATATACACACATGTATTATGTAGCAAACATGCACAGTACACACACACACACACACAAAGAAACTTTTATTTTGGATGTAAGTTTGTATGCACTAACATATATATTTATACAGTGCCCTCCACTAATATTGGCACCCTTGGTAAATCTGAGCAAAGGTGGCTGTGAAAAAAAATCATTGTTGTGAAAATGCATTGTTTATCCTTTTGATCTTTCATTCAAAAAATTCACACAATTCTAACCTACTGTATCATTGAAGTAAAACAATTAAAAATAAGAAGAAATCCTTGTGATGAAATAAATGTTTTTCTCCAATACATGTTGGCCACAATTATTGGCACCTCTAGAATTGTTTATGAGTAAAATATCTTTGAAGTATATTCCCATTCATATTCACAATTTTGAGCACTCCAGGGTGATAATGAACATGAAAATATCCAGCCCTGGCTTCCTGTTTCACAGAAGTATATATAGGAGGGAAAACAAAGCCCAAATTCCCTTAATCATAAGCACAATGAGAAAAAAATATATATATATATTTATGACGTGCAGCAAAAGATAATTGAGCTTCACCAATTAGTTAAGTGGCTTTAAGAAAAGAGCTAGAGCAGTGAAAATTTCCATTTCCACCATCAGGGAAATAATTAAGAATTTCCAATCAACATAAAGTGTTAGGAAACTGCCTGGAAGAGGACGTGTGCCTCTATCATCCTAATACACAGCGAGGAGTAGAGTTTGAGTGGCTAAAGACTCTTCAAGGACCACAGCTGGAGAATTGCAGAAAATAGTTGAGTCTCAGGGTCAGAAAACCTTTTTAAAAAATAGTCAAACAGCCCCTACATCAGCACATGTTGTTCAGGAGGGTTTAAGAAAAATTCTCTCTGCTCATCCAAAGACAATCCCCAGCATGTTCAGTTGTCAGACAGGACTGGAACTACAAATGGGACTGGCGTCTATGATCAGATAAAAGTAAAAAAAAAAAAACAATTAGCAGCAAACTCTCAAGATGTGTTTGGGGAACACATGGATAAAAAGTTCTCCATGTGTCAGTGAAGTATACTGCTGTGTTTTTGATGTTGTGGGTCTATATTTCAGTTTGAGGTCCTGGACATTTTGTTTAGACACATGACATCATGGATTCTATCAAATACCAACAGATAACAAATCAATAATTCACTGACTATAATTGGCCATGGTTGAGTCTTCCATTGGGACAGTAATCCAGAACAAACATCAAAATAAACAAGAATTATTCACTGAGCACAAAATGAAGCTTTTGCCATGTCTGTCCCAGTCCTCTGACCTGAACCCTGAGTGAGGTGAACTAAAGAGGAAAAGCACCAGCATGGAGCTGGTATTCTGAAGAATCTGGAGTGCTCGCTTTTCTTTTATCAGGTGTGCTTCAAAATCTTCAGGCATTATAGGAGAAAACTCAGAGTTGTTCTCTTGGGAAAAGGACTTAGAAATCATTGGGTGCCAATAATTGTGGCTAACATGTATTGGAGAAAATCATTTATTTCACAATGAGTTTTTCTCCCCATTTTCAATTGTTTTACTTCAGTGATAGGTTAGAATTTTGTACATTTTTTTTAACGAAACATCAAAAGGATAAACAATGCAGATTTATTTTCACAGCCAGCTTTGCTCAGATTTACCAACGGTGCCAATATTAGTGGAGGGCACTGTATATGTTATGTTAGCTAAAACTTTTATTTTGGATGCGATTAATCGCTGCTAATTGTGTGAAACCACTAGTACTAATCAATACATCTAATCCATGTAATAAAAGTCATCTTAACAGGTTTTAAACAGCACTGAAACTGCATAAATATTATATAATATCATATATATATATATATATATATATAAAAATTGTCCAGTGGTGACTGAGGTGGTTTCTCTCATGTACACTTGAACGCTTGCTAACCCAAATAACTAAAAACATACATGATAAATTCAAGTTAATGTTTTCACCGTCTTTAAATGAGAAGGTAACCGAGCCAGTATACTGCAATATCCTAGATGTATTCACATATATCATATACAGACTGTACAACTGATTTGAAATAATTTAAGTTTCCCCAATTTCTAACTACATGAAAAACAACAACAACAAAAAAAAACCTCAAAGCTGGACATGAGGTAGCATCCAGCAAATTCTGCCTGTGACATACTGTACAATCATATATTATAAGAGCACCAAAATATGCTATACACATTTTATAATGGACTAAAATGATGGACTAGAAGCCCTTTCCGATTTAAGTTAAAACTACTGGTTCACTACATTATATTGCTTGCCACATCCTGTATATGGTCGACACCACTGTACTCAATAAATACAACCTAAAAGCCAAATCAGTGAGATGCTAACTGGAACTTTGGGAAATAATGCTGGGGTAAACTAAAATACAAGCTAAATAAACATGAATTATTCCATAAACGTATGATAATAGTCTCTTCCTGAACAGCAGTTAAACATATGTTCCAATATGACCAGATATATATCAAGTAATCAGACGTTTTTGGGGAAAACAAAACAACACTGTCAAGGCACAACATAAATCTGATTACATTCTATTATATTGAGGACGTATTGATCTGGATACAGAGGAATAATGGCAGTAATAAATCTGGACATCACTATGTCCAAATAAACCTCGATATCCATGTAATATACACTGGACCAGATACATAAGTCATATAAAATGTTTTTGTTTTTTTCCCACATGCACGGATATTCATAGATATTACTGGACTCTGCACGAATACTGCAAGAAATGTGTCATATATACAAAACAAAACACATACACACAAAAAAAAAATCCTTGGAGCCGCACGCAGCAACAACGCGAGCCTCTGATGAGTCACTGCACGCTTTTGATTATTTTCACACTGCTGTGCTGAACCTTGAGAGAATATCAGGGACACTTTAAATTAAAAGAGTGCAAGTCTTGTCCTTAGTGTGTGCAAAAACATTACAGATATGAAGAAAAAAAAAAAGTGTCAGAACCATTGCATTGCTTAATCTTGTTTGAAGATTCTTCTCTTTCCGTTTCGGTTCGCGATGGCATCCCAGGCCTATCTGTAGCCCTCTAGTGGATGAAAGCAAGAACTAAAGTGCAGCTGGTGCCAGAGAAGAGCCGGCTGCCGCAGGGAGCCAGTCTGTTAGTCTCCCGGCAGGAAGCATGGCGAAGAGACAGGAAGAGAGAGCCTCGAGTTAGCGGCCGTCCAGCACCCCCACAACCAAGCACCGCCTCAGGGCCGATGAAACCTGCCACAAAACCGAGAGAGCAGACGCTAGTTTAGCAGCCATGCCAGCAGACGGGATGCACAACAGATCTGAGCAATATTTAGAGGAAACGAGGCAGTGGAAAGAGCAGCTGATGGCATCTTTTTTTTTCACTAGCAAGTCTATTAACACAATATTATTAACAGATATAGAAGGCTGCCAGATATTTACTGACAGATGTCTAATGCATCAGATATGCAAAGTAATTGCACTTGTCTATGGATTTCCAGCAGTTTGACCCATTCAAGGTGATCTGCAGAACGATTGTTATGATAACCACAAGATAATCACAGTGCTATGGAGGCACTACCACCTATCATCACGTGACTTTTCGCAATTAGTCCCTTCATACTGAAGGATGTTTACTGTGGGATTGACCAATTTCTCATTTTGAAAATGAAAACTGCAGTAGAAAGGCTAATGTTCAATTATTATGAAACGAAAGCATTATACTGACCAAAGACCTTCTGTGATGTCTGTTAATTCTTAAATTCATCGGCAGCTAGTACACAAACATACCTGGTAAACTGTTTGCTTTCTTGATGGACTTCCATTTCTTTGCTTTTAAATTCATTAAGTTCTTTACGTATAGCAGCCTGCAACGAAAACAAAGAAAGGTCATTAGTGAGAACGAAATAGTGTATTTTTATAATACACTACCATTTTAGAGTTAAGCATTAGTAAGACTTTTCGTGTTTCTTAAATGAAATTTCTTACGCTTAAGAAAAGCCTTTCGTTTGAATATTTTCAAATGTTATTGATTCCTGTGAGGGCAAAGCTGAATTTTGAGCAGCCATTGCGCCAGTCTTCAAATCATTCTAATACGCTGATATGGTGCTTATGAAACATTTCTTCTTATTTTTAGTGCTTAAGATTTTGAGTAAACCATGATGATGCATGTGTAGTAAAGTGCACCATTTATTTCAAATGTATTTATTCATAATTATAATACTTTAATATAATGTTTTGTGTCCATTGAAACAGCACTCTTCCTTATCATGAACAAGATTTTGAACTGTTGTTAATTACCATATTTTAATGCACAAGTCACATGCCCAGTAGGTGGCATCTGTGACAACACAAAAGTAATGTAATGTAAAATAACTTACATTATTGATCACATTATCCAGATTTACTTTTCTCCAAATCATAAAAGAGACATTACGGAGTTGATATGTACAGTAACAATATAGATGACTGTATTTAATCTGTTTATTTAGTATCATAAAGGAACGGTTGCATAAAATGAATTGGAGCAGTTTTATCTTCCATAATACAATACCAGAGGCTGTCAAAATGCTGAAAATTAAAAAAAAAAAGTCTTATAAAACACTATGAATCCATATGATTTCCTGTGTTTAACAAGAAATAGAAGTAAGAAAGAGGTTTAGAATTATATGAGGGTAAATATTAACAAAGGTTTAATTTTTATTTATACAACTTATTTTTGGAGAATAATTAAAGCATTTGTGCTCTGAAGTATCTACATTTATCTATAAGAGATAAACTGAATTAGTGTACAATTCCCATTATCTTTAAAAACAGAATTAAAATACAGGAAAAAAAATGATATGGAAACATATCCATACACATACATACATGGGTCGAGAAAGGGTTTAAACATAAATACAACAAGTGCAATACTGCTTTAAATTGTTGATATCCCCAGACTTCAGCTCCAACCATAATCAAACACACCCGAAACAGTTAGTTAAAGGTGCCATAGAATGCATTGAGAGAATATTTTAAATTCTTCTCTGATATGTACATAGAAGGTATGTAGATTAGGTAAGGGGGAAAAATGCCCAGACCCTAGAATGAAACAGTCTGTTTTTGCCTTATTTGGAAGGTTCATGAATAGTAATGAGGAGGTCTGCTCTGATT
>JAUMHQ010000070.1:10637458-10662316 GCA_032361165.1 Enteromius paludinosus
TAACTATTACGCCTCTAGACTGTTACGAAACAGTCTGTGTTGTGTTGGAATTGGACCGTTTTTCAGTCGTCTTTTGTAAACACTTGATTTCTATAAGAAGTAGGAAACGATGGTGTTTGAGACTCACAGAATGTTATGTCCATGTACTGAACTGTTATTATTCAACCATGCCAAGATAAATTCAGTTTTACATTCTATGGCACCTTTAAGGTCTTATTAGGTATCCACCTTTTTCCTGAATGTGGAAGTAAGCCTATGGTTGAAGCTTCCGGTTTGTTAGATGCTATAGAGAAAATAACGAGGAAAATAACAACCTGCAGTAAACGTAAAACTGTCTGTTCAAAATTAAGATAACATTAAAATAACATGATAGGACACACCAATATTCAATATCAAGCAGCAAAACTAAGTATTTTAAATAGCTGAAAATAGCTGGATGTGGATGAGACTAGAAGCTAAACTCTGCAGAACACCGGCCCTCCAGAATATGTACAGGTTAGAATAAGCATGTTGTTTGAATTTTGACACTTTATTCTTCACAAACTTATCTAAAACCTTAAAAGTAGGCACTTTACTCACATGGAAATGAAAGCGGACATCTTTGACCCACATACAGTACATATACAAACATACATACATATATATATTATATATGATGTACACACATATGTTATTTACAATTTTCCAATCTATGTTATTTAAAATGGAAAATAAAATAAAAACATCCCTAATATCCCTAATATTTAGAGTACAGCATGCACAATGTAAAGCAAAAGTAAGAGAGAGAAATGGCTTACTTTGTCTGCAGGGGTTAACCTGGTCCAGGGCTTGTCAGCACGGCGATCGTAGTCTTTTGCATCCGTGACCTCCACATATTCATTGAAGCGCAAAATTCTACGCGCCACCAGCTCTGCAACTGTGGGCCGGACGCTGAGCTACAAACACGGAGCAATTCACTGAGTCACCTTTTAAAGTGTGTGCAGTCACTTTTAATAGGAGTTAAACATGCTTAAGCTTAAATAATAGCTTACGTAAGTAAAACAATGAATGTCAAACTAAATTTCTTCTTCGGTAATGAAGCAGGTTGAATGTGACTGACTTCAAGTGACAATATTTAAAGATGGCATTGTCCATTATGGCAGTTTCAGCTAGAACAGGTCAGTTTTGAGTAAATCTATGTAACTGACTATTGAACCATATTATGGATCTGGTCTATCCACCCCATTACATCCTCTGTCCTTATACTCTCCATAATATTGGACATTAGCAGCAAACGAAATTAGCTAGCAAGTGGGTTGCAGATGCAACTCTTTGATCAAATTTCACATCATACAATATTAAATACTAAATTCAAGTTCAAGCACATCATCAAAATGTCAATAAGTATCCATCACTTATTGAGCTACTAGTCTCTTCACACTTTCTATATTGTATTTTGCTTCCTTGTATGGCCAATAGATGGCGCAATATCCCACAATCCACTATTTTCCACTACAAGATGATTCATAACTTCTTGTAGAATTACCCTAAAATAACAGGCTATGAGTTATTTGAAATTAGAGCAATACATTAAACTTATATCTGTAATGTTTTATTATCTTATTTTTGATTAAAGCCCTTTTCTGCCACGTAAGAAAAGAAAGAAAGAAATCAATCACCTTTGAGGAATCATAATTAAGTCAAATTTAATTTCTTAATCAATAACAACAGGGTTTAGTATTATGACTTCCTATCTTAATTTGTCATAATTGTGACTTTGCAAGAATTATTTACCAAAGCTATTTTTTCTTACGTTTGTTTTTGCATATTTCGGACAATGTCAATAAGACTGCAGAAGATTGTACCTTTCGGGATAGCCTTCTTTTAATCTCCTGCTTGGCCTCTTGCTCTTCCTCCTCATTTTTCTCTAAAGGGATACAAGAAAGATTTTGTTATCCATGTTCAATTTTTATCCTATCCTTTTATCCTACCAAATTTCATTGTTCTATTTAGAAGACAGCCTAAAAATTCAAACTGACACAATCCCTCTTACGACATCTTCACTTATCTATTCTTGTTTAATAATGTACCCGCTTCAGGAAACAACAATAATGATGAATGTTATGTATTATAACTCTAAATGCTGGAAATGTAAGCCCTCTAGGGATATTTTCTGTGAAGATCAATTATATCTCAGGTAAGCAACAAGCTTCAGGCAACTCTTTGTTCATTTGCTTATTCCTTATTTGTCAGCAGCATACAGCTTACAGCTTGTTAGAGCGGAGCTCCTTCATCACATTCATAGGTTTCAATTAGATCACATAAAACCAAGGCAACGGAAAAGACAGAACGAGGGATTGAGATACACAGTGATACCTGTGACTCAGTGAATGTCCCTCCAGTACAGAGGCAGCAATAAGCAAGAACAAACATTAAAGCCCTGGGCATCCAAAACAAAAGCAACTGTCTACAGACTATGTAAATTGCATTGTGACAGAGGAGACGTACGTTTCAGAATATTTCTCTGTTCAAGCTCTTCTGTGGTGGGCCTTTGGCTCAGCTGTCTATTGGAGAAGAAACAAGAATCAGTCTAAGGAAACCAAAAAGGCTATTAATGACTGTGTTTTGTAAAAAGAAAATATAATAAATACAGAACAGAATAATGTACCTCACTAGTTTACAGCCGATCTGCTGCCGTAGCTCCTGTCGCTCCGTCTCTGAGGTCCGTGGGAGAATGTTCTTCTCTTCTAGCTCCTTCTTGCTAGGCCTGTTACCAAGTTTGATGGCAAGTGTGTCCTTGCGGCGAATTTTGCTGGCAAGTGAGCCTACAAACAGAAAAATTAACTTGAAATGATATATTGGTACCATATTGGTTATTGGCCAATATTAGAGCTATTTTTGATGTCGTTACAGGTTGATGAATAGATATATATTTGTATATACTTGCTAATGTTGCAATATTTAATTGTGATTTGGATTGTTGATGAAAGCAAAAGGTAATCTAAAAATGCACTTTAAGGAAAAGTTCACCCAAAAATTTTAATTGTCATCGTTTATTCCTGTCGTTCCAAACCTGTATGAGTTTCTTTCTCATATTGAACACAAAAGAAGATATTATTTTTAAGAATGTAGGGATGAAATACTATGAAAGTCAATGTGGACCATCAACGGTTTGATTACCAGCATTCTTCAAAATATCTTCTTTTATAAATCAACACAGATACAGATTTGGGACGAAATGCATCCCTTTAAAGTTAATTGTAAAAACACAAATCATCTAACACTGTAAATGCAAATCTTAAAATCAAATAATGTTGTGATGCCTAATTTACTTTTATGAATATTCCTTTTAAGATTTTGTGTGTGTGTGTGTGTGTGTGTGTGTGTTTTTTCCCCAGCTACTTAAATAATTTCAATATCTATCATTCATTAGTTATCAGTCATAATAGGAAAATTATCATTGGCTTCTCTGGAAAATACATCAGTATCAGCGAAACCCTAATAAAAAAAAAAAAAAACTTATTTGCATTCTGACACCAGTGAAGCATCTTCAGACTGCATAGTGGAAAGAAAAGAAAACGATAAACAGTCTTTGCAGGAATGTGTTGTGCACAGTGCACTGGCAGCAGTGTCTGCAGTAACCAGCATGTCAGAAAGCAATGCTGACTAGACAGCATGTTTTTCCAGTTTGACAAACTAAAGGCTTGTAGCTTTAAAGAATTTTGGCAAAGCTGTGATCCAAAAGAAAATATTCAAATGCAGATACCAAGAATGAAATCTCTTGGAAATATCTTACCTGTTCTGTTGTGTTGTTTAAGCATAAACATTGAGCTGAAGACACACCTTTACTAGAATACTCTCAATAAATACACATAAAAGCTGCAGACTTAAGGCCTTTCAGGTACAAAATTGAGCTCAGGTGTTTTTTAAATGGCTTTAGGGATCTAAAAACTTTGAACACATACTAGAAGTATACTCATCATCCTCATCCTCCTCTTCGTCATCCTTGTAGAGTATAGGTCCATCTGAATCTGAGTCGTTGCCCTGATTTTCTCGAACAGAGTCAGGAATGACGGTCACATCTGGATTTTGCACATTGACAGTTTGTTGTCTCTCTCCCTCATCGGTTCCAACAATCCTAAAAGCAAAATAACACTCATTCAGTCTAGCTGAAACATTCATAGGGATGAGCAGATCTTAGTTTACATAATTAAACATGGAAAAGAGGTGAACATATTCAAATCATTGTCCTACATACACCCTAATACAAGGAACCTGTGCATCATGTAAGCCCTTCACAGTGCAGCTGTTTGGCTGTAATGCTAAAAATACATTTTTAAATATTTCTAAAATAGAAAAAAGTAAGGGTTTTGCTGTATTTTTGACCCCAAGCTTTTGAACAGTAGTGCATGTTGTTGTAAGTTAAACACAATCTCATTAAACATTTGATTGGTGGATGACAGGGAGCATGACTCAACTGCAACAATCATATTACCTTCAGGGGAAATAATACACAGTAAGAGCACATGGCACACAGACACGCATGTGTTATACAACCTAAACAGCACAACACTAGGAGGACATACAGAGTTTACAAAGTGATACTAAACATTCACACGCAAAATGACAACTGACCTCTGTGTCTGGTCTGCTGCTGCCCTGTCTTTCTCCGTTTCACTCTCTAAGCTCACAGGCTGCCCTAAAGAGTCTGAACGAAGTCCATTTGAAGATCCAGCGAAGGATGTTTCCTCTGTGGTCTGGTTAACATAGGGTTGCTTTTTGTCCTTCTCTGCAGACGACTCTGAGAGACGACCGGCGACCTTCCCATTCGGAGATGTCTCCTCAGCCTTCTGACTATTGGAGGCCACTTCTTTTTTCTTTTGGTCCTTTTTAGAAGAGCTTTCCGTGGTCTCTGACGGGGTTTTGGAAGGGGGCCGTGGTGACCTGGAAGGTTCAGTTTTCTTGGCAGACTTGTGTTGTGCTTCTAAGGTGTGGTTCTTTGGGGTCTTCGAGCTGGTCAATGAAGAAGATTGTCCTGAGGCCTGAGAGGAACTCTTGGATGTGCCTGCAGTTTTCTTCGGATTCGAAGGCTTGGCTGTACAGAAAATCAAGGGAATTACAGATCTTGTAACAATGAGTTAATAGATACACCAATGCTGACATTTTCAATGTTTTTTAAGAATAAAACTTGCTTAGAGAAATTGAAAAGATAATAAAAATATGGTGTATGTTTACATGCAGGTTAAATTTAAAACAAACATCCTATGTAAAAGTCACCGCTGACCAATGACAAGAGTTTAGTTGAACAGTCACTAGAGCCAGGAAGAACAAAACACTGTAAAACTTTAAAAACACAATTATGTTTTTTTAATTATTTGAATAATTCCACAAATAAATGCTTTATCAGTTAAAAGAGGAAGCCTTTAAGCAACCAATGATGAGCTGCACCAGGGACACACAATGGATAGGCAAAATGACAAAGGAAAAGCAGAGTGTGGAACAATAAGCCCCTGTTTATAGACTATTACATGTGTGGAGTAGTTCATGCACAAAGTTCCAGTTACATGCAAAATGCAACACATTTATTGTACCATTATATTCAGACATAAAAGCAATCATCAATAAAAGATAATGCGTTTAAACAATGAGAGAGTAGACATGTAAGGCAAGTACAATAACAACACACAAGAAAGCAGTACTGGGTCACAAATGAGTCAGGATGTCACTTTGCACAGTACTGGACACCAATCCCAAGCTAGTTAAACCAAAAAAGCTGTCTGGCAAACTATGCATTTCCCTTCTCGAATAACGCTTATAGGTCCTTTTCTAAACGTTCCCAAAGACCAAGTTGTTTCCCAGTGATACCGTTCAGGGGGAAAGAGATGCAAACAGGACTCCTCCATGCTGAGTTTTTTCACCACGCATGCAAACACGATGCTCTAGTCACATTACTGACACGTGTACTTACCATTGCCACGAGCGGCAGTTCGTGTGGTTTGTTTGGGTGGAGGAGCGGAGACCTGCTTATTGGTGCTCTTGGTTACCTTCTTACCCCCTGCTTGGCCCCCTTTTTTCACGGCTGTGCTTGTGGCCTCACCGGAGGGCTTTTGGGCTGAGGCCTGATGTTTTTTAGTAGGGATTTTTGGAGCGGCTGACTCACTGGCATGCGGGCTGCATTTGCTGTCCTTCCTCTCTACAGAAGCACAGAGTAGCACAGCACCCTAAACTGTTATTGACTAAAGAAGACCCTCACAACAAAGCTCTGATGGTGTCAGCACTAAAGTAGAGACACTAAACAGCCTACAGTGCTGTAATATATCATGACATATCATTTTCTTTTCAGCAAGGATGCATTCCATTAATTCATTTATAATGTAAGGTTACATCAAATAAATAATAATATTCAAAGAATCCTGAAAATAAAATATTATGGTTTTATTCAAATAACTATTAAGAGGCGCATCTGTTTTCAATATTGATAATAATAAGAAATATTCTTGATCAGTAAATCAGCATATTATAAAGATTTCTGATTGATCATGTGACAATGAAGACTGAAGTGATAGACGCTGAAAATTCAGTTTACATTAAAGGAATAAATTAAAATAGGAAAACTAGTTTGTATTATATACAAACATTACTGTTTTAGTGGTAATAACATTTTAAAAACAAATCATTTTGCACAAAATGACTGTTTTTACTTTATGATTTATCAAATAAACGCAGGCTTGGTGGGAATTTAGAATGGTAATGTGTCTATATATAATTTGTAGTAACTCAATTGGTTTATTATTTATTAAACATTGGTCTTAAGCTGTTGGTACTGTTTTAGAAAAGAAACGCCTCAGGTGGTGTAATGGTTTACTGAATCCATTGCCAAAGGCCTCTCCAAGATTAGCCCTGAAGAGCAAACAATACTCATTTGTGGGAGAAAAAAGTGGTGGAAACAATTACAGAATTGTTGTAGAACAGTAAAGACAGAGTTATGATAAAAATACAGTTGTGACGTGGCCCTTGCTCATCTTATGACTGTGGCCACAACTTCTGCCCATAGCTCTCATCAAAGTTTTTTTTTAAATCCAAAATGATGTCAGTCTAGATGGCATAATGCCCATTTCCTAAAAGGATGGTTTTTCAATACAAAGCATTTGAGGTTATTATTGAACAGTTTTAATATATTTTAATAGTATATTAAATAAAGGGTATCTCACGACCTGAGAGGTTCAGGTGATCGAGAGAAATCCATTAAAGACAAATGGAGAAACCATTTCAGTGAATAAAACCAAACACACTCTGAAAATAACCCTTTTTCTACATATAACATCATTTGTGGAGTTTATTAAAAACTTGACTTGACTGCTCCAAAGCTGCTAAAACTTCCTCTAAACAACACACACTATAATCTTACTGCCAGTCTTTCATTTACACTTAAAAGTACTTTTACTAATGTTCAGCAACAATGATATGAAATGATATGGATGTGCAAACATTACACTGCAACAACATTTTTAAATCACTTTGCTCATGCAGTGAACAAAATGTTGTAAAGAAGCTGAAAGACCACAACATGAGCATGCCCATGAAGGGACCATACACTGAATAATTTAACTTATTAGTGGCTTGAGCATAATACATCAAAAGATACGGGGGATTAGTCATTAGTAATCCAGTTAAACTCACGTTGAAGACTCAGAATCTTTATTTTGAAAACAGTACCTTCTGGGTCCTCTGCCACTGCCGCCGAGTCTGGTTTCTCTTCAGGGACCAGTTCTGCTGTTTCAATGTCTACTTTGACCTTTTCAGTAACTCCACTGGGCACTGCATGACCATTCAAAGTCTCGGTGTTCAAAGGATCATCTAAAGATAAGCAAACATAACTCAGTCACCATGTAATCAAGACTATATGCCTGCTAGTCAGTAAAAACACAATTTTGTTTGCATTAATATAAAGTCAACTCTCAGATATCCTTATAAAAAGCTTTGGTTTCCTCATGTAAGACTGAGAGCTCAACAGAAGGCCAAATAAGACTAATACAAGTATTAATGAAATTCTAAAGATTTGGAGGGATTCTGTCGTTCTCACAGAGTCAGACAATTTTAAAATGCTGAATATGAGCAGTTAGTCCAGGATGTGCTTAGCTTTTATTATATGGATAACATCAATCAAAGCCATTTAATGAAAAACATTGGGTGGTAGAACAAATGTCTTAATTTATTGCTAAAGCACCCTATGTGGATCAGTTATGTAGCAGTAACTGTGGCTATAGACGTTGAAAAAAGTTCTAATGTCTTCTACTGTATGTGGTGGTATTATAGTGGTTATAGGTCTAAGATTGCATCAGATAACCCACCAGCACCACTTTAAACAGGAAATACACTGAATATTCCTCCAGGAAACCTCATTGAAATATGGGTTGATGCAGGAAACCATCCTTAATCTAAAAACAATTCTTTTGAGTATAGAGCACTGTTTTAATATTACAGAAAAACGAGTTGATGGCCATCCATGAATGCTCAGTATCACATTGACTTTATTAAAAACCTCACCTTGGTCTGGAATAAGGACACCTTTTCTTATGAGCTCTTCTCGAGTTTGCCTGGTTGATATTTTCCTCTCCAGAACTATAAAGATGAAGGAGACGGAACATATCACGATATCATTATATTTAGGCCAGTTTATGGTTCACAGAGTTCAGTGAAAGGGCAGACTGCTGGCAGCTGTAATATGTGTAATACATTTTATGATGCATCCAACATAATCACCAACTGAATGTCATACCGTCTGATGTAACTTTCATAAAATTGTGAGTGAGCATCATTAAGAAAAACTCCAAGATGGTATCACTGATAGACTGATTTGAGCAAACTGCTATTATGAAGTGGGGATATACCTTTTGAGAGGTCCTGGAACTTATCACTGGTTCTCTTCTTTCTCCATTTCCAAGGTTTAAAGATCTTGCCCAGAGAAGAGAGCTTCCCCTTTCCTTTCAGCTGAGGAGACTGCGAGCTTCCCACCACATCACAGTTGGCCAGAGAAGATTTTTCCAGTCCCTCCACTAAAAATGAAAATTACAGCAAGAACATCATTTTGAATGAGCTAAATAATAAAAATAAAAACTGAGCTGACCCCGAAACAATGGAAAACAGCCAACTGGTTTTTTATAACAGGAAATGCTTGTGTGAATGAATGTTTCTGACCATAACAACACACATTAGGGCACCCTTAAGCAACAAGAATAATTATCCGTCTCTTTCCACAAACAGAATTCAAAATTAGGGCCTAGAAGATCCTTAACTTCAAAATTGCCAACCACAAGTCAATGATCAAACATTGAGGAAAATATTTCATTTATTTAAATTCCTTATTTCTTTCATCTTTAAAGACCTTACTTTCTATTTAAATGAATACATTGCATTTTAAAATATATTAAAATAGAAAACAGTAGGTTTACATTGCATTTAACAATATTTTGGGGTATATTTTATCAAATAAATGCATCATTGGCCAGCATAAAAGACCGGTAGTGTACTGTCCATGCATGTAGAAATACTGTATACAGTATATACCACAACCCTGTTATCAAAATTTTGAATCAATATCTAACAGCGTTGAAATATATTTACAGTAAATGTACCATGTTGGTTTGTGGTTACTGATAAACATATATTTTCCATAAACTTAAAAACACCATTTAACTTTAAAGTGTTGGCTCTCTGATATCATCAAAAATATCTTAAAGTGTAGAAGGTATCTGCTACAAGCAGGTGTAGCTTTTGGCTTACACAAAGAGATATTAAACCCGTTCATCAAACATAATCTAACAGAACAGCAGGCCTAAAGTCACAGGCCCACCTCACCAGCTGAAGTGTAAAATGATCACAAGAGCTATTTCCACACGCCTAAACGACATCAAAGAACTGAGAACAATAAACAAAGAGTCAGGCTCCAAAGCAGTGACACCATTTATCATTTCAAGAAAATGCACACACACTTACATTGTTCTCTGCAGAATTACAGCAGAGACCTGGGTCAGTGTGTGTATGGGTCACTGTTATAAGACTTGGCCTATTAAAGAGATCTATAAAAATAACAGTCCTCAGAGGGACAGTTTAGAAATTTTTCTTCCAGTCAGCGACGGCCAATGTTGCTTAACCTCGACAATTCTCAAAATATCTTAAATCAAAGTCAGTCATATAGCCCTGTATGATGACTCTATAGCACGTTCTCCAAGAAATGCTATTTCAGGCTTTCTGCTTCAAAAACTTCAATTCTATGTTACTTGTCATTACTTAGTCATTATTTGTGAAATGTCTGAGCAGTTTATGAGTGAGATTTCGGAGTAAATCCATCAGCACATTTTTTAGCCAAGTTTGGAAAGACATATGGTTGAGTAACTTCTCATTTTGAAAACTATCCCTTCACATGATCAGAAGACAGTAACCTCCTGACTCTTGCATCTCAACAATGAGATTTATCACTTGTTTCTGATTATACGGTCAGAACACCAGCAAACTAATTTAGAAACAAAATGAGAGACAAACTTAGCCGTCCTTCCTCAAAGTCATTGTAGACTGCTTGACGTTTACCACACATTTACAGTGTTTTAATGGTTTACTGCATTATTTATTCATGTTGTTTATTAGGAGCCCAAAAGATAAGTTAAACAGACTGACAGAATATTTAATATATATTCAAGCTCCAAAACTACCCACTTAAAAATCAAGAACCTGACATCTATGGTTGCAGGAAGATCCTTTAATCGAATCTTTCCATTGCACAAAAGGTTATTTATATTTGATTTCTTTAAAGAACTATTTCACTGATTTTTTTAAGAGTGTAATCTTATGCCATGCATCAATACTGTGGCTGCCAAACACACATTGCTTCCACACGCATCACGAAACATCTCTAGGAGTCCAAAAACTGACCAGCAACCAGAATGTTTCTCACATCCAAAATCCAAACGTGAAGTCTGTTTTTCACACTGCACTGAGGGAATTCATTAGCGAACACATGTGATGGGAATGTGCTAGATGACGCGTCCGTGGTCTTTTCACCACCATCATGAGGATGCCACAG
The DNA here is from genome assembly GCA_032361165.1 of Enteromius paludinosus. Classification (NCBI taxonomy): domain Eukaryota; kingdom Metazoa; phylum Chordata; class Actinopteri; order Cypriniformes; family Cyprinidae; genus Enteromius; species Enteromius paludinosus. The sequence goes on from JAUMHQ010000070.1 coordinate 10,648,518, forward strand.
CAGGGCCTCTTTACTAATCAATTCTCCCCAAGGAGCCACCGACCCTAGACTCCATTGGCCTGTCAACAGGCAGTTGGCCTCTGATTGGATTATTAATAGAACGTGTTACCTCCAGAACTCCCAGTGATGAGCACAGTCCCCGAGATCACACCTCAGAGGATCAAGCACAATTAAAACTAAGAGGACAACGCTTTACAACTAGGCAAGAAGAATTCATCTGAAGGACATAGATGAACAGGTGCGGATACTGCCAACAAAAGTAGAGCTACAGTTGGAATACTGTACATGATGCCAGTTTGATACTTTATGAACTTTATAGTTGCATTAATTATTTGTAATTGTTTTTTAATAAAGCATTAAGACATGTTATAATAGTGTGTTTTACTAATTGTTAGTTTTAAAAGAACTAAACCCAGTTAACCAGTAAATAGTTAACCAGTCCTTGTTGTGTTCACAATATAGTTCTTTTATTTGTCCTTTCCAGCACTGATGTGACTGACTATTTCTTGTTCACAACAACAACAACAACAACTTCTTAAGAACTCTGAGCTCAGCTCCTTCACAGCAGTGGAATGCTGGAGTCTGACCTGGAAAATGTGAAAAACGAAGTGGACAGGGAACGGGGTGAGGAAAAGCTGTCAGTCGTCGTTGTAAAATGTTTCTTTGTTCCTTTTTTTTGTAAATCCACAACAAGCCATTTTTCACTGTTCAGTTTTAGTGATTACTGTTTTTTCTAATTAATGATATAATTTTATGCCATGGCTTGTCTGAATAACTTGATTCTGATTGGCTGGCAGGTGTTAAAATGGTTAGTTCACCCAAAAATGAACACTCTGTCATTAATTACTCACCCTCATGTCGTTCCAAACCCATAAGACCTTCGTTCATCTTCGGAAAACAATTTAAGATATTCGGATGATATCAGAGAGCCATCTGTTCCTCCATAGACAGCAATACAACTGAAATGATCCCAGGTCCAGAAATGTGGTAAAAACACTGGTTAAAAAAAAAAAAAAGTCTATGTGACATCAGTGGCTCAACTTCAGTTTTTTGACCATAGGAGAATACTTTTTTTTGCGCAAATAAAACAAAAATAACATCATGAACCATTCTTATCCTGTGACACTTTCCTTTAAGCTTTAAGCTTACGTATATGGTGCATTCAGCATGGCAGAAGATATAAGTCACAGGAGAAGAGTAAATGTTTACTTCACTAGAAAACTAAAGTAAAGCCACTGATGTCACATGGACTGTTTTTGCTACGTTTCTGGATCTGGGATCACTTCAGTTGTATTGCAGTCTATGGAGGGTTGGATGGCTTTCTGTTATCATCAAAAATATCTTCATTTGTGTTCTAAAGATGAACAAAGGTCTTATGGGTTTGGAATGGCATGAGGGTGAGTAATTAATGACAAAATTTTCATTTTTGCGTGAACCAACTCTTATGCGCAGGTCCAAGTCAGTTTAATCACCATTCTATATTAATGTGCTGCTATCATCATCAATCTACTTAGCTATCTAAATGGGAACTTTACGTATACTCCTACTGTTTTTATATAAAGCTAGATTTTCTGAGCTAATCCCAACCCACACCTCACAGAAACCTTCTGCATTTTTACAAAAAAATAAAAAATAAAACTTGTTTACTTTATTTTTATACCTACAAATAAGGGCATTTTTGTCAGGTTTACTCATTTTTAGTAACAAAACTGTCCCCAAAAGGATGTATACTATGCACAAGTACATATACATCACTCACACACAGAAATGAGTGCACACATACGCAGGAGCACAGAAATGTCTGGTCAAGTTGCCCCGCAAATTTTATTTATATAAACAGCTTTGATACTGAATCACTCGTACTACGCAATGAGTGGGTAAAACTAATATTTTCAAAAGTAACTAAACTCACAGTTCTATTGCTTAAACGGAGACACACAGATGCAGGTCATTCACACATGGAACTCTCAGCCAAGCCATCAGATATAAATGTTGATGTGAAAAGTAAAGTGGACTGGGACCTCAACTTCCGGAAGTGATCTGAGCATGGCTTACTTTTGGGTCCTTTTAGGGGGTCTGAGATCACTTAGTTTGTTCACATATATGCGCAGGACCGCTCTTAGAGCATTTGGATGGCTCAAATAAACTGTGGGTGTGAAAACACCCACTGCTTTCAACTTAAATTGAATTACTAAGTTAAAAAATAGGAACCAAGATATCATACGAACTCTCAATGAAACAAGCAAACATTTAATATACGCTGCATTTCACCAAAAGTCTGAAAAATATACAAAAATTTTACTACAACATCCAGATCCACAATATAGCAAATTCGCTGCAAATACTCTCTATACCAAATCACATTTGAGGTTGTACAGTTGACGGAATTGCTCACTTCCTCTTTATAAAGCGAGGCCACTAAAAATGCATGAAACTTGACAAATAATCATGATAACCAGAAAACAGAAGGCATCAGTTATTCAAACCTCCAAGGCTTCGAAAGAAGGCATGTGAGACTTCAGGGTTAAAAAGTGCATGGGAGTCATATTGCAGCGAAGCTCATATCAACATCCCTGACAGCGCATTACTGACACAACAATCACACATTTGACTTTCCTTAGGTTTCTAAATATAAATACAAGCTGCAGAGATGTGTGATTGCTAAAAAATGACACTTATGCTGATAATTGGTCCATTATCTCAACGTTTCAAGCGTGTAATATTGAAAAGTAAAACAAATTAGTGTTAAAGTTGTCAGTTAAATTTACTCTTTGACTGAGTGATTGTCGCCTGTTTTTGACATCCGGTAAGTGCATTAAGCCCACAGCAAATGCTAAATCTAGCTTTGCATTTATAATTGCTTGCAGCATAAACTAATCCCACAGCCTCGGTTCCTCATCATACAAACGAAAAAACAATAGGCCCATTTCACTTAACACTTTGTTCCTCTATTTACAGAAAGGAAATGCTCGCTTTCCTTTAAAACGATCATTTAAAAAAACTAGCACAACTAGAGCCAAGACAAAATTAGTGCTAATAAATTCAGTATCTAATTAATAGACAGGTAAAGATCATTTATTTATCTTCATTCATTTCTACAGCCTTTCATACCCAGTCAATCGCATCACAAATAAATTCAAAACAATGTAAAACATTAAATCCAGTCTTATTTAAAGCATAGTAAGCTTGCTGTTCACGAGGACACAAAAATAACATCTGATCAACCTTCCTTTGAGAGCTTGTAAACTTATAGCAACAGAAGCTTTTATATCACAACACTCTGGCAATAATGGAAATTATGGGGAAACGAAGGTAGTGGCTCGTGATTCAACATTTGGTGCAGAAAGAAGCTTAAGATTACAGTAACACTGCATTGTTAAGTACTTGCTTGCAACTGTAGCTATTGAAACTAGACTGTGGTGTATACCAAGACGTTTCTGCTACTTTTTGTTTGTTTTGTTTTCTTTATATAAATAGCTTAAACTGAACAATCTCAGTCTCCAGAGAAGCTGAACATGAACTTAACTTGTATTAAATGAACCCAAAAAAAACGTAAACCTGCAAGTAGCTGCCATTCATCACTTTTATACTATAAATACAATTCCAGGATGAAATAGCATGTCAATTTATTAAAAAATTATACTTATATCAGACTTTTTTTGTAAAATGCAATAATAAAAATTAGCAAAGTGCCATTGACAAACATAAAACAGATAGAAAAAATAATTTTATATGTTGTTTGCATTCATTTTAAGTAGCCTAGATGTGCGTTTTGATTTAGTTGACAAAGTATCGATTTTCTGTTAAAATTACTCCGTTTTTTTACACTATGCGCTCTGGCACGAATTAGGAAGTATATTTTTAACAGCAGCACATATTACGACAAAACAACATGTGAGCAAAAGAACAGAGTGAAACAATCATTTCCTGAACGCACGAGCCAGCACTTTTATGTTTCTTCGTGCTCATCAAGTAAGGATGTTACTGTTAACTAATCCCTCAACACAAACGCCTCAAATTCGTGAAAGATGCGCTCGACAAAGTCCCACTTGTTGATCGCTCGCACTGCACGCGACAAACCAAAATCCACGCGCTCGCTTCGAACGTTAAAATAGCAACGTTACTTCGTCGATTCTCACGAGCAGCAGCAGAAGATTGCGTGAAAGCAAACGTGCAAATATCAGACTTGATAATGAACTTGGTCTGCGGCGGAAATGGATTCAACTAGTCTTCCCTCCCTGAGCGTTGACTGAGACAGCGGTGTGGGTGAGTAAACAGCGGGTCAGTGAATGAAGAACAAGCCCTTCCAGACACTTACCGCTCGCACTCTGAGACAAGCTGGAGACAGATGTCTGGCCCATGTCGATCTTCAATGGGCCGCTAAACAAAAATCATACGACGCCCCAAAAACTTGTGAAACAAAGCCCTCTCGATCGACATAACAGGAGACTCATTTCACTCCTCCAACTCCGAGAGCTGCTTCTCAAAAGAGCTTTTCCATACTTTGTGAAGTCGCAAGACACGCAATCGAACTCTGAATCTCCGGATTGAAATGCCTGTCATTCCTTTTTGCAGATTGTAAGCAGTCAGAGGTCATAAGGAGGAAGTTTCAAGCCCCTCCTCGCTTCAGCCCTGCTTAAAGCATGGAAATGTATGTGGGTAATGTGTTGGCCAAAAGTGACATCATTAGAAAACACTAGATCAGGAGTGTCCATGCTATACTTGACTACACTGCTCTACCCTATGATGACTGTAAAATGAAAATAAATACATTCAGTGTTCTGTTGAAAATGTTAATATTATTATTGATCAAGAAATGACAATGTAAATGTTTCCCTGAGTTTTACATCATCTAACCAAATCAATAAAGCTGTATAAAATATTCATATTGTATAAAAACTAAAGATCATTCCTGATCATTTCAAGACATGATTATCTTGCATAGCACTACTTTTACTCCAGTCAGTAATTTATGTAAAGACGCATCCCTTAACACTGACCTTCAAACAATAGTATCATCTATTGTATTTTAATTAATAAATACAGCAACATGTAAACATTTTAAACCTGTGACAACTTGCCCCATTCTGACCTCATTGAAAATTACTAAATGTTATGAGGTTTTATTCTTCACAATGAGACCATTTTCAGAGTTTGACCATTTTAGGTGTTTTATAACCCAACAAATAAAACCACTGTTAGCAAAAACACATGTGTGTGTAATTTAAAACGCTGGATTCAAAACCTTAAACTGAGACATCCCTTACGACAACAAACAACTAGATCAATTCTCACTTATACGATACTACACATTTTTTAGGATGTCAAAGTTCTATATATATTTTATATAAAAGGAAAGGAAAAGCACAACCTCTGGTTCCATTTCTCCTTTACATCCCATGAGAATGAGCATTGACAGGTTTTATGACAGGTTTTATACCACCAAACACTAACACTGCTATAATCTTCATGTTTGTTTGCAGCGAATGCTTTGTTTTTGTCTAAAGAGGCCAAAGGCCCCACAGACTTAAGGCCTCACACTCACCCCCCCCCCCCTCCTTCAAACCAGAAGTGGTGGGTGGGATTCAAAGCAGGAAGCCTTATGAAAACAAGTCTACTCTGGAGATGTGAGCTATTGTTTTGCACACAGCAAAGCTGAATGTTCTCATCACGTTTGAGCTCTCCACCCCTTCCCCTCTTCCTGAAGGTCCTCCTTCCCATCATAACACCACAGCCCTGAGTACAAGCAGCTGGAAATGGTGTGATTAGTTGGTGTAATCTTAGTTCATGCAGTCTTATTTTATATGATGGTTTTGTTACTGAATGTGTGGAATTATTATTTTTTTATTCAAGAGGGGTGACTGAGTAGTATAGAGGTTTAGTGTAACAGTCACTAACCCAAATAGGGGAAACCAAAACTGCTAAGTAAAATCTGTCAACTCTTTCCAACAGCTAGACATACCGTATGCAGCTAGTTCTTACTTTTTTTTACTGGCTTAGCAGAAGCCCTAAATGGTCTGCTTGTGGTCAGGGTGGCATGTCAGTCTGATATCATGGTCTGTCTGCATCTGTTCAGTTAACACTGACAGAGAACCTTGTGTACTCTGAAAACACACTTTCATACACATCACATATTATACACAAATGATTGACACAAGGGCACATTCGTTCAAGATCATCTTGATTTTCCATGTATCCTGCAGATGTGAAATACACCTTAATATAGAGACCGTTTGTGATCGTGCCAAACAACTGGTTTATTTTTAGCTTGATAACCTTGGAAATAGTGTGATGAATATCTCCATGCTAAAGAATATATCTGGAAAACTATGAATTAGTATGCATAAAAAAAAAAAAAAAAAACGTGTATCGCGGTATTCTATAATGAGTTCCTGACATGCATCGATTATGGCCACGACCCAGGTTTAAAAACAGAAGGGGCGTATGGTGAGTCACCAAATCACAACACACCTCCTCATATCCTGACACTATACTCGGAGAACACTGCCACCTATCGGCTAAGTGCATGCAGTCTGAATGCAAATGTCTTATTTGGGTATATGGCTTGTGAATGTTTTTGCATGTATTGTGATGCTATTTGATCATTAAAACTGTGAGTCACTGCCAGTGCTGCTCTGAATGTCAGGAACTTTTATCACAACACGCAAATCTGTTCAATCAAATTGTTTGTCCACATGCCCTACCTGAACTCTTTTGAGAACATTTAAGGAGCTTAATCTGAATTCCAATGTAGTCCGATATCCCAAGAGGCAGACGTCTGGACTTTGTGTAGAGAGAAAAATCTGTCCATTTGCTTTAGAGTGCAGCCTAAGTGCATATGGGAAGACAGTAATGGCATACAGCTAATAACGGCAAAGCGGATCTCTTTGCAACCCATCAAAACAAACACAGCCCTCAAATGTTGATACAATGTGTATGTCTTTAATACACTGTTCATCAGCTCACCTAACCCTATCTCCGGCCCCTTATATTATTAAAGGTAAGGGGTGCCGATTATAATAATCACTTCATGTCCACTAAATGGGTGCAAGGACCGAAACGTAAATGCAACATCACTGGAAACAACGTAGGAAATGCTCATTAATAATTAACTGCCATTCTCAGCACAAAATAGCAGCTAATTATTGTTTAAGTGATGCCATTTAGTTCTTTCCTCTGCTCAGATGATTTATTTATTAACTCTAAACCCAGAGAAAAGTTATAACGCGTCAGGATTCTTGTACCTCCTCATGATATGCAAATTTCTAAACCACAGAATCAACTCTGCAAATTTAAGCGAGATCTGAAGATAATCGTGCATTTTTCTTTAATTATGATGCATGAGACGTAAGCAGTTTTGTTAACCAAGCATCACTAAATATAACATTTCAAATATGGCCTGCACAAACCACCAGATGATGTATTGCTGGAAACGTTTTTGTAGACAACTGGCTCCTGTTGGGCCATTTACCCAATGATGGAGCACAACAAGGTACAGCAAACCTTGCTCGATCAATACTTGACATCCTGCCTGTAAGTGTTTTTCCCCAGCACGGATGGCTCTTATTTGAAAATCTGGGACATTTAATAATAGTACATCGCAAGGGGAGTGGAGAGCATTAAGTTTCACTAAGCAAGGAAACAGATGCTGATGATGCTCCTAGCATTGGGAGGACTAACACTGTTCACCTGCTAAGGGGAGACTTGCACAGTGATAGGAGGTCTTACCAGCACACTAAAACGAGGAAATACTCATGTGCATCATTCAGTTAAACACATAATGACTTCAGATTTATGTGACAGGATACGGGTACTGTACACATACACATTAGTAAGCTGTTCATTTTTATTCTTTTGCACTTTGTAAAGTAGACATGAAGAAATATTGTAAATATCATTACAGTATATACCAGCTCATTTTCACAGCTATTAATTACTGCTTCATGTTATTTAATACTCTGCCCTGGCTGATATTAAAAAAAAAAACATCTTGGGCTTTTACTAACAAAGGGTAGCAAGTTTAGTTTCTGTTTTCAGAAGGAATCTAATTGGCTGTACAAGGTATTCTTGTATAACTAATAAATAAAAAGGAGAAATTGGTTTAATAGAAAAATATATGTTGCCATGCCATCATTTTTACAGTGTGTACAAGTGAGTAAAAAGTGTCAGGCATTACTGAGGGAACAAAAGTAGTATTCATGTAATCTCAAAATGGCTGCCCCCATAAGACGACCCACTCCATGTAAAATAAAACACTTTTTGTTAGATTGTTGAGATCTCTTGTGTAATAAAACAGTCATTTTACAGCATTGTTGGGTTACATGTGGAATAACTTGCTCAAAGGTGTTTTATTTGAAAAATCTTACACATATTATCAACCTCACCTCTAACAGATGACAAACAGGCGGTCACATGCCACAACAGCTTGCACCTATTTTACTATGCTTTTTCACTGATGCAGCTGATCCATTGAGTAACTCTGTGACTAACTTTTTTACAGCATCAATAACCCACATCTCCACTCCTGCCATGAAAGGCTAACCCTGCTCGTATGTAAACCCCAAATCTGAAAGGTTTTACAAACCACTCCCAAACAAATACGAATTTGCCTTGCAAAATACCCAGAGGAGGGAGGATCCCTTGTGTGAGCCACAATCACACACACATAAGACATCAGAATATATTTCAGGTGGGGAAACATGATATCAAAGCTGTAAGATCTTGACTGGCAAACAGACAAACTTTGACTCTGTTTCCGTATTTGTGACACTTGATGTTACAATCAAAGTTATATCAAAATTTTCACTTTACTATATACAGCAGAAACACAGATAAATCATATCCCCGTCAGATGTTTTGCGTTGCTGCCAGTAAAAATTGACAGAATAAGAGGCCGAACCTACTAGCACCGTTTCCATGCTTTGACACACAAAAAGCATTGCAAATCCAATCGAACATCTAATAACACAAACCAAAAATAGGACGGTAATACAGCACCAGCGCTTAGCCTGTGTGTGTTTATTCAATGATTTAACATCACGCTAGCTGGATTCCCAGAATGTTAGCCGATAATGAAAACATCAATACAATGTAAGGCACGTAAAAGAGCATGCAAGAGTGCACATGCCAACAAACCATCAATATCACACCATGACAATCTAACTCTCTTCTTCAAACAAAAACACTTACAATATGCTATTTTACTGATCATATTGAAGCCTAATTAAAACTTTCTGAACTTTATCTATATACATGCACACATACACACACAAACACACTTCAAAATGTGTGAGTTGAAGACTTACAGGCATGTTCCATGACTGGAAGGATTTAAAAAAAAATAAAAAAATCAACTGCTCCAGTGAGATGGTCCTCAGTTTCTTTCTCACTCTTTCTCTCTGATTCCTTCTCTCTCCCTGACTCTCACTCAGTCACTCACTATCTCTCCTCACTTCCTGTGGTGCTTTCGCAGCCTTCTTCTCTGCAGTGGTGCGCGGCAGGAAGAGCGGCGAAGGATTGAGGATGACAAACAGCCATTACCTCCATTAAAGTGAGCTGACTGAGCCAGTCTGAGCCCATCAAGTGGAACCTCCCAGTCCACTGGGGCTTTCAGCTATCTCCTTTGGCTACGGCGAATGGGGCTGAGGAGGAGGGGTGAGTTGATGTAGCGTGAGGCAGCTCCATAGTCTTCATTAAATTACTCGCGTCCCGCTGAAACAGATGACTATGGTCTTATCGCCAGCGTTAAGTTGTTTTACACGCTGCTTGCTGAGGCACAAAAGTGAAGTGCTTGCCAGTGTGTGTGATGTGCTTCATTCCAAAGGAAAGTAAGCCACGTCGGTGTCAAAGCCGGTCAGGGACTCGAACAAGTGTGCTTGATAGCGTGTAACTTGTGGGTGAGAATCTGTAACAATTTCTTCTAAATCTATTTTCGTGTTGCAAGCTGACATGAGGAGTTGGCAGCAGTTCAGAGAGAATGAATCACTGCTTGCAAGTAGGTTTTTAAAACTCACCCCTGTAGGCTGAGTTCTCACATCAACCTAAACATTTTCTTCGCATTGGTCAAAGCCACTGCAGAAGCACTATTCTCAGGAAACACGTGTTCACTGGATGATATTGTAGAATTCCAAATTTACACTGCAAAGGTGGCACAGAAGTGCTTCTGGTGTGTTTAAGTGACTTTACACAGATGTTTTAATGCTCCTAAGAGGTGGCATGAATGTATTTACGCAGCAATTACCACTGTACATTTTGATAGTAGGGTAGGTTCGGGGTGGGTCAGAGCAGGTATAATCTAGTCTGGCTTTTATGTAGCATTATGCCTTCAATCTTTATTTAAAGGGACAGTTCACCCAAAAATTGTAATTATTAAATAAATAATATATAATTAAGATTTACTCATGTTAGAAAATGTTCAAAGTGCATCCATCCATCATTAAAAGGGGGTAGGTAAATGAATGCTTTCGGAAGTAAAGTGTAAAAAAACCTCCTTGGAAGGAACAAATGAACAAAACCTTGGCTGTGTGAAGATACCTTAAGTGAACACTGAGTTGAGGTCAAATTTACACACCAAAGGAGACAAAAAAGTGGCTTTGAAATAGCATTAGGATTTGCAGTTTAAAACTGTTCAGATATGGCATAAATGCATTTACACAGCAATTTACACGTGTATTATTTGATACTAGGGGCTAAGGTGGATCAGAGCAGCATATTGTAGTCTGGCATTTATACAGCATTGTCTTTCATTTTGAGCAGGCAAAGTCAAGCCTTAAATTGGCTGTGTGCAATGCCTATAAAGGCATTATAATGCTTTTGTTCAACTTTTTTGCAGTTTAAAACAAGAAATCCAAATGGATTAGTTTAACTGTGTTGAAACCAACAGAGCTACAATCAACTTATGCTTTTGGAAAACATTTCTATGCAAGTTTAAGTTGATGCATGCAAGTCTTCCTTTATCGCAGTATAACAAAGACAACTATAGGCAAGACATTTGTGGCTAGATTCTGCTGAAAATCTATTGGAACAGTGCTCTGTTTGACTAGTATCTCTTCATAATAGAACTCTTCATAAATCCATTTGCTGACAGCAGTTGTGCAGAAAATACACCTTACTTCACGTACAAGATCTATTCAACAGCAATTATGACATGCTGTCATTTAAACAGAAAATCAGTCAGAACAGACTGTATTTACTGTACAGCAAGTAGGTTTTGGGGTATTAAGAGCATCATGCAAAATTATCGGCAAAAAAACGTTTACTGGTGCACAATATTTTGCACAGTAAGGTTAGCAAGTGATTTTATCTCACTAGTCTCACGCTAACACATACACCCCCAGTTTCGCAGACAAGGCTCAAGCTAGTCCCAGACTAAATTGCATGTTTGAGCTGTTTCAGGCTTTTTTGTAAAAGTTGCTTAAATATCTTAATTTAACTCATGCCTAGTCCTGGCTTAAGCTAAGCCATGTTTGTGAAACCGGGCCACAATGTTTAGGACTAGTAATATAGAACAGGAAGTTGCAGGGACTTCATTCTATTTATCAGTAGTTGATAGGATTTTGAGATATACAGTATGAATGTAAGCTTACTGGATAGCAGAGGGGCAGGGTTGAAGTAGATTAAAAGACTGAAGTCCTGCATACATAACCAAAGAGAAGTATGTTGTTTTCACCATACATATAGATAATTCACAATATGATCTACAACAGGGGTGCCCAACCTTGCTCCTGGCGATCGACTGTCCTGCAAAGTTTAGCTCCACCTCTAATAAGTGGTGTCAAAGTCCAATCAGCACTTCCGAGAGCAATTAGTTGGTGCTCCCGGTGTTGTTGAAACAGCACTGTTGCGTTTACAAGATCTTAGCAACACAGAGAGATTAGGATATTGTGAAACTAGACTGTGATATTTTAACCCAGCCAAGTTACCTTTTGCTATTTAAGTTAACCAGTGCTGAGAGAAAAGCACATGGTGTGATGGAAACATTCAAGTCTTTCAAGTAAGAACGCTGTCACTGATTTACACTCTATAAAAGCGGCAAATAACAAACGTCAGGTTACATTATCATGCAACCAATACCATTGCTTTTTTAACCATAACCATACTGAGATCAACCATACCGAGATACTGCCCTACTGGTTGACTTGCGGATAATGTGGCATGTCTCAAAACGCTTAAATAAACACCCTTTTGATAAAATGTTGCATAAATGCAGATGCCATCCTCTCAGCTCTAAAAATACAACAGAGCATAGCAATTACAGATAAAAGGCATGATGGCCCATCTTCACATGTGCTCTTTGTGTGTCTGCCGAGAACGCCCACACTGTCTGACGCATAGAGCTGCTTCGCACTCCAACCAAAGAGCAACCAACAGAACATGAAGAAGAAGAAAAGGAGGATGGGAGAATAAGAGAAGGAGACAGACAGACCAGTGGACATAAAGGGCTCTTGTCAGGAACCACTGATATGCTAGGAATAGCTGCCTGGCAAGATCATTCACGCCCCTATGAGAAAGAACTACATGTACCTGAACATTTGTTATGTTGTCTTTAGCCTTTTATTCTATTAAATAGCATAATGAATATGCTATTTATTTGCACATATGCCAATATTATTAAGAATTTTCTTTTTATATCTATATTTTAATATATACATATATATTTAAAAGAGCAAAGAACATGCACTAATATTTTGAAAAGAGGACTCTTAAGCTTACCATGGCTTTATTTTTTTATTAAAAAGAATACTGTAAAATCTCCTAAAATTCCTTTTTTCTATTTCTTTAAAAAAAATCTTGTTGGCCCCACACTGATCTAAATTACATCACTACATCTCATGAACAGCATTAATTTACACTTATTTGCATCTACTTCAATCAAAGTTATCTCTATGCTCTTCAGCTTCTGTTAGAATTTGTTTACTTTTCGGTCGGTTGTAACTACTAAACCATTTATGGTACCATTTACAAGTTATGTGTTATATACAGTGGGTATGGAAAGTATTAAGACCCCTTTAAATGTTTCACTCTTTGTCATATTGCAGCCATTTGCTAAAATCATTTAATTTCATTTTTTCCCCTCATTAATGTACACACAACACCCCATACTGACAGAAAAACACAGAATTGTTGACATTTTTGCAGATTTATTAAAAAAGAAAAACTGAAATATCACATGGTCTTAAGTATTCAGACCCGTTCCTGTGACACTCAGGTGCTGTCCATTTCTTCTGATCATCCTTGAGATGGTTCTACACCTTCAACTGAGTCCAGCTGTGTTTGATTATACTGACTGGACTTGATTAGGAAAGCCACACACCTGTCTATATGAGACCTTACAGTTCACAACGCAAGTCAGAGCAAATGAGAATCATGAGGTCAAAGGAACAGCCTGAAGAGCTCAGAGACAAGTGGCAAGGCTCAGATCTGGCCAAGGTCACAAAATAATTTGTGCTGCAACTAAGGTTCCTAAGAACACAGTGGCCTCCATAATCCTTAAATGGAAGACGTTTGTGACGACCAGAACCCTTCCTAGAGCTGGCCGTCTGGCCAAACTGAGCTATTAGGGGAGAAAGGTAAAGAAGAACCCAAAGATCACTGTGGCTGAACTAAGTCAGGACATAGGACAAAGTTGCATGAAGTCAACCATCCATGCAGCCCTCCACCAGTCGGGGCTTTATGAAAGAGTGGCCGGACGGAAGCCTCTCCTCAGGGCAAGACATATGAAAGCCTGCATGGAGTTTGCTAAAAAAAACACCTGAAGGACTCCAAGATGGTGAGAAATAAGATTCTCTGGTCTGATGAGA
>JAUMHQ010000070.1:10662416-10676376 GCA_032361165.1 Enteromius paludinosus
AGCTTTTGTTTTAAACAAACTAACGTTAAATAGATAAGTAACTTTTTAATCGCTAACAGCAGATTCATGGAAAATGAAGTTTTTGGCAAAACTAATTTATTAACGAATCAGCATCAATTACATCAAAGAGAATCGCTTTATTTAAAGTGAATCAAATCCCCTACTTACTGGAGTTCAACAACTAATAATGTACAGAGCCGCAGACACATACCTGACGTGTGTAGGGTAGGTGAGATGAACTGGTAATAGGAGGCAGTGGGCCAAACCACTGTGAGGAAGGGGAGGGGGGGCTCAACTATTTCGAAATGCATTTTTTCGTTTAAATTTCTGTTTACACAATAATTTTTTTTAGGCATACATACATGTATTTTTCAAAATAGACAGTAAGATTTTTATGATTTTAGGGGGGGGGCAACCCTCAGATCGGGGGGGACATGTCCCCCCTGGGATTTACGCCCATGCACTACACGATGTTTGACACGATTTTACAGTCTGAACAAGTAGACGCTAGTTAAAGATAAGTCAGTCTGCAGATTAAAGCTGACAGATTCCACAAACAATCGGGTAGTGTATTTTTATTTAGGTTTAATTAGATTTACTTAATTGAAAACGGATATGGAAAATATAAATAGTAAAAAGTAATTAAAAATATTAATACTACTGAATTTAATAAATAAAATCTAAATAGCATTTAAATTATTGTAAAATAACAATGCATCAGTCTTCTTCCCGTAAATTTAAACCAGAATGAATTCTAAATCTCGATGATCAAAATGTACTCTTCTTTTTTTTTTAACTGAAGGATAAGTCACAATAATTTCCTGTACTTGAAATCAAGCTACAAATGCTGTCAACTTTAAACTGTACTGAACTGTGAGCATGAAGGCCAATGTCTGAAACAAAACTATGAAATCTTTAACTGTTCACAGACACATGATGCACTTTAACTGAATTCATACATTACGTATTCCTGTGAATATGTACCCTATATAAAGAACTCACTACAAAAGACTTAATTTAAATCTATACCAGAACAAAAAAAAAAAAAAAAGCTTGAGCTTGGTTAACTGAAAGGTGAGTTGTCAGGAAGTGGTTTTAAACTGCCATTTTTTTTTAAAAGATCTCACTCAGCTCAACACTATACCAAAGATGTGCATCATATAATACAAAGATATGATGCTTTATATCATTAATAAAAACTGAAATTGTTGCAAAAGGAGGATTTTGCACAGAAGCAATTTGCAAATAGCCCTGCATATAACCATCCTCTACTTGCCTTGGGCATCTGACCTTTAAAATGGACGTATGAAACAGAACTACTGAACTCAACAATATAAACTTTCCCACTGTCGGTACATGTAAAAACTTTCCACATGAGATCACCTTTCATTTTCATACATCTACAGAGACTGTGGTTAAAAAAAATGTGTCAGACAACTAGGCAGCTGGATTTAGCAAGGTTTAAAGGTTACAGAACAATGTGGGTGATAACATTTAAACCAAACTTTCTCTGAAAGTGTTTACTGATTACAGTTGGTTTAGAAATTATATCTCTCCTACGTGGTAGGACAAGAAACCACAGAGCAAAACAGCAGTAGAATTACATTGTTTAGCCGCCATAAAACACAGACGAACAGACTTCAGTCATGTCATGGATCAAGTAAAACTAACAAACAAACAAACAAATCATATTAAGATTGCAATACATGCCATTTATTGGTTTGTTTATTTGATTACACTAATCTCAACCATGAATTTGAGAGACATCATACTTGGTTATTCTAATAGTTGTACAAAAAGTTTTTGTTGTTGTTGTTTTAAGAGCTCTAATGGCAGCACGTAAAAACTAATTGTTTTATCATTTTTTCTTTTACAACAGGAAAACCAACAGCCTGCATGCATTTGTTAGTATCCTGTTTAAGAGGTTTAAGAGGTTTCAAATGAAACCAATGCTTCGACAATATATTGCATTTATGCCCACCAGACAACATTTTCTTAAATTACACATAACTAACAATTTGTCACCAGATTCAGTCACTGGAACAATATTTATTATTTGGAGTCACACCTAATGCACATCCTGAACCTTTTATACATTTGAAAAATAAACAAAGACATAAACAATGTACATTAATAGAACAATGTAAATAAGAAGCATTTATCTTGTCTTAAAATACCTTTCTGTAAACAGGTCAGTCACTGAAGTTAACCAAACATTACTGATAAAGGCATCACTGCACTGCACTAACACAGTCTGATACCAAATTAACTTCAATTTATTAAAAAAAAAAAATCAATAAATGCAAAATAAATAAATAAACATTTACCTACCTGAGCAGGCTGAACGTAGTCTGGTCAATATTCTGGATTTAAAAGCCGAAGTGTCACTTAAAGAACGAACTCGAAATACAGGAAACACCTGGGGAAATGTCTTTAAGTATGAAAAACTGTCTTCCTCCGCCATTCCGCTTGTATTTTTATTTCCAGAAAAATAAATTAATTCCTTTCAGAGTCCCAGAATCTTGTTGTCAAGGTAACGCTGATAAAATCTGATGCTAAATTCTATTTGAAGAGCTTTACCGTCAGCTTATCGGTTGCAATGAGGAACTCTGTTGAACTGTTTAGGAGAACTAAACTTTCACAAACACGAAGTCAACTTGCTACTTCTCCCCTAGTCTCATCAGAAGTCGTGCTTGTCTTTCCTCTGCGTATAATCCTCTGCATTACATCAGCAAATGAGACAGAAACGGAAACACCTCCATCAAAATGATAATCATCTGACTTCTATCCGGAGGAAGACGCTATTTACAGCTGCAAACAGTACCAAATCATCCCTGTGGGGGGCGACACGACACGGACTTCTTTTAATATTCTGAGTATAAATATACTACCAGTGTAAGATACCCCTGTTCTATAGCCTGCTTTGGATGTTTAGTTTGGGATCTTACTGAAGTAACAAATAAAAAAAGAGTATTGCAGATGTAACTTACCTGAGTGATATGACTTCTAATGCGAGATTTAGTTTGTTTTTATTTTTTTATATTCTGTATATATATATATATATATATATATATATGACTCATTCTATAACTGCGGGTGCATTTGGTGTCCCCGTCTGTCAACTCTGTTACCTAGGTAGACTTACAATGAAGAAAATAGTGTTTAATGAAAGCATGATTAAAAGAGCTTTAAATAACCCAACGTGAGATCAGTTATAAATTCTGTTTTCCTTTTGATATAGTGGTAACAGAGTTGACGTAACTCATGGTGTAAGAAGGTTTTAGATTCAAATATTTTCTCAGAGAGAGCCCAGATACTTTTCAGAGCTTCAGATCTTATCAGTGAGTGAATGCCACATCATTTCCTGTAACTTCCACGACCTTGAGAGATAATTCCACCAATTTAAAGGCAAAATGGTAACAGAGTTGACTAGATTTGGGAACACACTTTTTTCTAAGAAAGAAAAATTCATTTTAAATAATTGAATGTTGTAGAATTAAGTAACTATTCAGGGCTTTAATAAATAAAAAGAATACACTGTTGCCAAAAGAAAAGTATTTTAAAATATTTTGATTGAACATTGATCCATGATCACAAAAAATTAACTGACTAATGCGACAAGAAGAAATCATGATTTTTATTTGAGACACTTATATATAGACAACACATCTTGTAATTCATAAAGAACAATAAAAAATAACTTAAAATTACAAAAATTTGAACCATTTGAAAAAAAAGCAATGACTTTGTCACAATTATAGAATCACTCATATATATATATATAAAACTACTATGGTAAGATGACCTACTTAGCCTAGGATGTTTGGTTTGGGATTTTACTGAGGTAACAAATAAAAAAAAAAAAAAAAAAGACTATTGGAGATGATGTATGATATGATATGAACAATGAATAGGCTTAGGCTACTTAAGCCTTTAGAAATAGTACACTTTTCCTTTCGGGTGGAGATTGAAGATGGTCTTTAGCCTTCATAAAGGGTTAAATGACTCACTCAGTTTCCTGTTTTTGATCTTATGAAAGTCACGTCCATATCTTAGTGTTCTCCACCGACCAGTCTGACATCATGTTTGAAGTAGAGTGTGGTTTCCTCTTACGAAGTTGTTTATCAACACACAGAAGCCAGTTTGAAGCTGAACATTTGGAAAATCTGAGTGTCTCAATACTGTGTTAATGTGTAACTAAGTGGACTGGTCATCATGCAATATATGTTATTTAAATACTGGGTAGACCCTCAGTCCACCATAGTCCAGCTCCAGAATCAGCAAAGCATCTGAAGGTAAACAGGAGATCTGTCTTTTTATCTTTTTTGACACCTTTATGACTCATTATCTCTATACCTATGATAAAAAGAGTTATAATTAAATAATCATGATAAAATGGTTGGCTTAGTTGAATTAGACAGTGATAACTGATCCAGACATATTACTGCATCTCAGTTTTGCTCTGGGACTTTGGACTGTAATCTTTGGCATGATAAAATAAACAACTGTATATATATTTCATGTCTTTTACCTTCATAAAGGCGGTTTGATAAATGACAATATACATGCTATTTTTCCTCAGTGTTTTCGCATAGAAAAAATGCAAATAAAATAATTGCCCATAATGTTGTTACAGACAACAACAACCTAATAACTGTAGGAAAGCTCTATTTTTTAAGGATTTTTTATAAATGAAAAGAAAGTTTAAAACAAAAGCATTTATTTGACAGAAATCTTTTGTACCAAACAATGTTAAAAAAATAAAAACAAGTGTCTATTGTCACAAAGGCATTCATTTCAGGGGGTTTTTTTCTTCTTTTTTTTGTAAGAGCATTTTGAACTATGATAAATCTGAACTGCAATGTACTCATTTGCCTCTTTGCTCCGTTATCTGAGCCATGTGTTCTCTGCTCTTTGGTTCAGAAGGGTTAGTGCCCTTAAATGCAGCTCAGTACAGAGACCTCAGCTGCCGTATAGCAGAAACTGGTCAATTTATTCTGTGAAAAACGGGGGTGGAAGAGCAGAGATCAGTCAGTCATGACAAATAGCCCCCTGTTGGTTCATACAAAAAAAAAAAAAGTGCTGATATGTCCATTCTAATTCCATGGAATATGCGATAAGCTTTGCTATGGTTTATTTAATACTCAAATCAGTTTATTATCCAATAGGCACACCGGAAGGTTTTCTCATTAGGATGAACAAGATGTTCGTCGCCCTCTTAATGGTTTCCTGCTTTGCGATGGGAACAGCCAATCGAGTGTATGTCCACCCCTTCAACCTCTTTAGCTCTGAAAACATCAGCTGTGAGGTTATCCAGAATGAGGAACACAAGCCCATCGAGACTGTCCATCCACTTACTCTTCAGGACAGCACTGAGCCAGATACACGATCCAGCAGCACCACAGAGAACCTGAAAAACCTCATCCAGCAGACTGCAGTGTTAGCAGAACTGCAGAATTCACTCGGGCTACGCATGTACCAGGCACTTAGTCGTACACAGAAGCACGCCAACACGCTGCTGTCACCCCTAAATGCCTTTGGGGCTTTGGTGACCCTGTACCTGGGAGCATCCAAAAAGACTGCTATTTCCTACCAACAGCTTTTAGGACTCAACCTGGAGTCTGAGCAGGCCGACTGTGCATACTTCATTGATGGACACACAGTGTTGCGTACGCTCCAGGCCATTAGTGAGCAGGTAGACCAATCACGAAATGAGCTCAGGACCCTTGTGTGGACTTTTATTAACAGCGACGCTGACCTTTCCAAAGACTTTTTACGTGGAACGCAAGATTTCTCTGATGACTCTTTTGTCCGAGCAGTAGACTTCTCTAAAGGAAAGGAAGCTGAGATGCAGGTGAACAACTTTATTCAGAAAACATCAGACAGCAAGGTCAAGGACCTGTTTAAGGGTGTTACTCCAGAAACAGACCTGCTGTTCGCTAGTTCAGTGCATTTTAAAGGTGAGTGATTCAATGATGATGCAAAAATGTAATCCTTAGCCTCATTTAATTAAATCTTAATATATTCTTAATATATACAATTCATGAAGAATAATGTAAGGCTTAGTGGTATCACCAAGTATACTGAAAATTATACATTTTTAAAGGCAAGTTGTTGCAAACTATTTATTTTAGCTACATTTAATTAAAAATGTAAAATATATATGTATAAATAGAAGAAAAAAAAATTTAACTAATTGATTGCAAACAATTTACCATAAAATATTTCTTTTGATGGGTGGGGGTTTGGTGCCCTTATTTTTTTTTTTAATTAGACTCATGGAGACTCATTTTCTTCAAAAAAGAAAAGAATTGCACACAACAGAAAACAATGTAGAAAATACTCATTGAGACACTTCAAAAATAAAATAAAACAAAACTTAAACCTGTAACTTTCTCCAGGCAGCTGGAAAACTGCTTTCCAACCTGAAGCAACCAGTGATCGGAAGTTCTGGACTCATGAGAATTCGAGTATCGAAGTGCCCTTCATGATGCATACAGGAAACTACATGTACTTAAGGGATGCTGACAGGAAGTGCTCTATAGTCAAGCTTGGTCTCAGTAAGAGGACCTATCTGCTGCTAGCGCTGCCTTATGAGGGAGCTAGCCTGCAAGACATTGAGAAGGAGCTCCCGACAGTCATGCCTGCATGGCATCGACATCTGAAAGAAACGTGAGTACAGGTTTGTTCTGAGAAAGAGCACACTGAATGTTGCAAATAAAATGACCTCAAAGACCAATCGGAGTTACTTATTTGTGTTGGCAGATTTCTGGAACTGTCTTTGCCCAAATTCTCCTTGACTGCTGTGACAGACCTGAGATCAGTTCTCTCAGAAATGTCAGTGGAAAAATACCTCATGGGCTCTGAAGCCAACTTCAGAAGACTGAGCAGCAAGGAGAACTTCACCGTTGATAAGGTAATATTCTGTTTAGAGCAAATTAAAATCATTTAGGACCAGTAAAATCAGTTCTGTAACATTCATAAATAGCTACATTTATAATCAACATGGTCCACATGGCTCTTTTCATCACTGTTAACCAAATGAATATCTTACAGGTTCTCAACAAGGTCGTTTTTGAGATAAAAGAAGGAGGTTCTGAGGTTCAGAACAGAACTGAAGATGAAACGGTTCCCCATAAAGTCAGGGTCAACCGGCCGTTCTTCTTTGCTACTGTAGAGGGGAACACTAATGCCATACTCATGCTCGGCAAAATAGTCAATCCAACAACCTAAAAATCTGCTGTGGTGGTGACTTTACATTATTTTACAATATAAACAGTGTTTGAGAGTTTAAATTTAACCTATAACCATATGTTAAAACAATGAATAACATCAAGTCAACCTGTTATTATCTTTCTTCAAGCAATCTTTTTATGGATTTTCAAGACTTGGATGTTTTATATTGTAGTATCTAATTCAAAATGTTTCATATAGAGTTTGTTTCTATGCATAACATGGTTACTTGAATTAATTGCAATTATTTTACTGATGTATTCATAATAAGAAATATGTATAAACTCCATTTATGTACTGTTAAAAGAAATGAAAACTGAATATTTATGAATACATATGACTTGGAGGGGTGTTCATTTTTATCTAAAACTGTAAAATGATTATATAAGAATGTAAGAGAGCAAAACACATTGAACATCACACATTTACATTACTCAGTAAAGAGTGATTCATTTAAGCAGATGAATAAAAACAATTATTAAGGAAACCGCTTTGAGGAGACACCTAAAATCTTAATCATGCATTTAAAACAAACACACAAACACACTTAAGAGGTCACTGACCTTTCCTAAATGTTTCAACAAGGTAATTTTAGTAACAAATCAACTCACAAACATTTCATAATGTCCTCATTTTTTATTCATTTAGTAGTCCCATTCTTTCCCAGTGAAACACAAACTCCCAAAAAAAAAAAAAGGAGGTCATTTAAGCATTAAACCTCTTTAGCGTTTGCACTGTTGATGCTATTTGGCAGGGTTCACCAGAGCTAACGTCTGAAAAAAAACAATTGCTAACAAATACAACTCCAGTCAAGCATCTGTGTTGAGTGCATTTTTTTTTTTTTTGATGTAACCACATATGACAGAACACAAGAGCACTTTATATGTTGTGTGTTGATTGGTTCATACAAAAGAAACTCTATTAATTTGTTCAATAAGTCTGAATGATAAAATATATGGCTTTTCGCCATATAATCCCATGTAGTTAAAAAAAAAAATTTTACTTATCGGAGAGTAAATCACATTCTTTTAGTGTGCGGTTCCTCCAGACCGGTCGAGATAG
The DNA here is from genome assembly GCA_032361165.1 of Enteromius paludinosus. Lineage (NCBI taxonomy): Eukaryota > Metazoa > Chordata > Actinopteri > Cypriniformes > Cyprinidae > Enteromius > Enteromius paludinosus. The sequence continues at coordinate 10,670,712 of JAUMHQ010000070.1, forward strand.
CTGCTATTAGAAGAGTTGAGGGATGGCAGAACTTCATAAAAACACTCCTGGAGCATATATTGAGCCATGTGGCATCATTCAGATCAGTAACCATTTTGGACCCTACTTTTGATCAGGCCCCTCAGGGCCATTCTGGTTTAGGACCCCATCTGCTCAGCTGAAGCGAGATCTCTTGCCTCCTGTACCAGTTCCAGCAGAGAAGAGAACATGGTGATGTCACTTGGCTGAAGACTCATCTTCTGAATCTTGAGTAAAAAAAAAAGTATAATGAAGCAAACTAATAAGCACGAATAGAGAAAAGCCAATTGTTCATCAAGACCCATGTTCATACCTGCTCTCCAAGATACTCCACATCCAGTGCCAGCTGCAGGCGGATCTTACTGTCATCTGATGACCCTGCATTGATGCCTATAGTGCTGGTGGTGGTTGTTTTCCTTGCTTGTTTCAACCTTTTCAGACTTTCCTCCATCTTTCTCACTGAGCTCAGCACATCCGATATGGTCTCAAAATATCTATTAAACAGAGTTCATATTAAAAATCGTTAAAAAACTATTTATTTAATCTAGAACTGATAAACTAGTTTACCTAGACATTTCTGTACCTGTGGGTGCAGTCTGACAGTGTGACCCGGAGCCACTCTTGGATGATGGAGTCTTTCACCACATTTTTGGAGTCGGTGACCAGCTGATGGAGCGGCTGAAGTGCGTTGTCCATATAAGCTGATGCTCTAGTGGGCACTTCCTATTAATGAGAGAGCAACTAAAGTTCAGGCCACAGCACGGAGCATCTTCTTGTAGAGGAAAATGCAAACTGACACTTTTAGGTTTTTAAAATATGTAACGTCTTTCACATTATGACATGCATCCAAGTGAACCAGATTATCAAAAAAGGGTGGGAACATGGTTCTATCCAGCAGTTGTTGATGGGTTATTCCTTCCTTCTGTTAATAAATTCCATTTTAATGGATAGAGTCAAGAAATAGTTGACTAAGTAAATATTGTATGGGAAGTCAAGCAAATAATTTATAAACATCTCAAAACAAATCACTCAATGTGTTTTTAATTTCTTTCCAGCCGGTCTCAAATCCTGATTCACGATTTCTTTCTACACAACCTTTAATACTATATGGGCATTATAACTCGACCTTGTTAGTCCTCCGATAAAGTCGTGGGACTTCTGAAGCGTTTTTCAGGAAACGAACGCTTCTTTCTGTTAGATGCTGAGTCATTCTGCTGTTCAGCGTGGGGGTGCAGCTGGACAGGGACGCGCTGGAATCCAGCAAGGCTTCTGAAGCACCAAACAAGAAGCCAATTTATTACTTGGTTACATTAGAAATGGCATCAGAAACTTACAATATCAGAAATGGCTTCAAACTCCAGAACAAACCTGAAACAACAGCAACGTTTTTGAACCCAATACTCTCCAATTTGCCCTTGATCATCTCAGAGATGTCTGGAATCTGGGAAAAGAGTGAAAACATTTCTCCCTCAATCCAATCAAGATCATAATTAGACTGTGTGAAATATCAAAAAACAGATGTACCTGTTCTTGTAACTTATCAACATCAGCTGCAATGAAGACAAGCTTCTTGGTAGACAAAACAGTGGGGCCACTGGTTTCGCTGTCTGCATCCTGTGATGTGCGGCTGGATGTGGAGGAGGCAGAGCTTGGGAGCGGCCTTACTGAATCTTTGCTAGTCTCTGGAGGAGGTGATTTTGTAAGAACCTGCAAGACAAAAAAGAAAAACATTAACAACAATCCTACTGTAATTCATCATTTCTACCGGGAATGCTTTACCTCTGTAAGAAAGGTGGCGTATCTGGAAATCAGCTGCAGTGTTAGTTTCCAAAACCGATGAGCAAGGGGTGGCAGGTACACCTGGTCACCCCAGCACCTGCACACACAGCTCCACAAGACCTCCGTCACCTGCAGGTGGTAGCTGCTGCCGGCTGAGTTCATAAATACGAAAAGCAGACTGGATGTCAGTGGTGATCAGTCACTCACGAGACACACTCTTGTAAAGTGACAGCTACATTCACCACACTTTTCTCTTCATGCGCATTCATTTTTACACTCACTGACCTGGAGCAGCCTCTAGTCCATTGGAAATGGCACTTTCTAAACTTCCAGCAATCTCTTTGAACCTGAAAAACAAATTTTTCAGAGACAGCTGTTGACACAAAGACTTTAAAGTGTCCTCTGCTAAATAGCAGCTACACTGATTCTTAAAGAAGTTCTCAACGACTTCAAACTTAAAGATTTTAATACACAGCACATGTTATGCAAAGATGATGGGCTTTTTTATTTACAAATACTTATTCTATATTAAGCAGAACATTAAACAACTGATTTGTGTCCTGAAAGGTCAGACTGGTAATGGCGAAACCATCACACAAGTCTATTACTGGCTTTACTGTATGTGACCTCCATGTGGCCTGATAAACAGGAAGTATGGGGGAACAAAACAAACTGCCAACCCCCACACACACACACTCACATATATTTAAGTCTGTGTTGGAAGATTTGCATAAAACCCCAAAATGTTTATGCAAAGAAAGACAGCGTAACTTTTATTCTCTTTTATTGTTTCCACCGCCATGTCGTGGAGATGCGGTGCTTTCCAAATATGGTAAGGGTCACACACTTGAGGTATTCAGCCAATCACAATGCAGTGGATAGGCGGCCAATCACAGCACACTGCACTTTTCAGTAGATGCATTTTGTAAAAATCTAAACATTTTTTTTTTTTTTTTTTTTTTAAAGGTGGGACAGGGAGGAGCAACAATAATGTATTGTATAAGTGGAAAATTCTGAACCCTAAACCACAAACACATTGCATTACACTGAATAGCATTTTTAGCATTACCATATGACCCCTTTAAGATAACTACAGTAAACACAGTTTCAAATCCACTATGTTAAATCATTAAACAAATACACAAAAGCTTCCTGAAGTTCACCACAAGGCCTTAATTCTAAGAAAAAGCTAATCAAATTTACAGGCTTAACTGGTTTAAACAAACTAAGATAGCAGTGGACTTTATAACCAGCAAATAGTGACCAAATATCACAGAGCAAAGACTATCCAGACTAAAACACAGATCGATTCATAGCCAGGGCAGTTCTGTCTTTCTAAATATATTGTAGAATAAAAGCTGCACATGAGTTTAATAAAAAAAAAGATTGAAAAGATGAAAAACATACTTCTTCTAACTTCTTCTAACACTTCTAACATACACAGGGTGTGTTTACAGAAAGCAAACAACCTTTTAAAGGAATCTTTAACTGCACTTTTTGTGTGGGATAGACTGTTTAATGTCAATGAACTATATCACTGTGTAGGAGACAAATAAGTCACAGAATTTTCAGGTTGTATTGACAAAGATACAGATAAAGATCCTCATACTCACCGCAGCTGGAAGTACACAGGCAGGTTCCATTTGTTGTGGAAACTTTGGTAGCAGGGATGTGCTCGCAGCCTCTTCACGCTGGCTTGAGAACCACACTGCCTCTCAAACTTGCGCACAAAATCCATGCTGATAGTATATCGCTGCAAAACAGAACATAGAAAAGAGGAAAAGTTTAAGTGATTTCATTTAAAGAATGCAACAAAGTAAAAAAAAAAGCTACAGCACGTTTTTGCTTTGCTTACCTCATAAAATGCATCTGGGTTTCCAGGATTGAAAAGAGAAGGGACTCTTTCCTCAACACCTCTAATCATCTCAGGCCAAACGGAGTTCACCAGGAAGTCATATCCTGGAACAATGTCGGCTTTATCGCTGGGCATACATAAGGGTAAACACATTAAAATGTACTGTGTGTAATATGACAGCAATGGCACAATGTTGTAAACGTTTTTTTTTGTTTTTTTTTAAGATTTACTTTTGCCGTTTTTGCCCTTAATTTGATAGGACAGATCATAGATGACAGGAAGCAAAGCGGTAGAGAGAAAGGGGGGGGGGGGGGGGGGGTGGTTGGGGAAAGGGGTGCAAGCCGGGACTCAAGCCCGGACTGAATGTTGACGCGCTACCCACGAGGCTACCAGCGTCAACTGTAAACGTTCACTTTTAAATGGCAGACATACCTAGAGATCGCTCCACCAGTCACCTCTCGCAGCAGACGACAATGGTGAGGCACAAACTCCAACAGTTTTGAGTACATCATCTTAAGACCGTTAGACTTCACAAACTGTTCGACTATAACCTGACAAGAAAGAAGGAAATCTACATTCATACATGTCCATGAATTTTGTCTCTGTATGCTTGAATCCCATTTGCAAAGCTCACAACATTGTCACTAGTGACAGATATGCAAATTACATTGACTGTATTGCTGTATACTGGTGATATGCAAAATTTACCTCATCCATGTATGGTTTGACTAAGACCTGTCCGACCAGTGCCTCTGCATCCCTGGTCTTATCAATGGTAGCATATGTCCTGAGGCAATGCCGCACTATATCTATGTTTGACGTCTGCAGGCCTTGAATCAATAAGCCTTCCAGGGACTGCTGAAGCATAGCTGTGATACCAGCTATTCTCTGAAATACAAAATGAAGCCCACACAAAATCAGTAAAAGTAGATATTTGCTATATGGACAAAAGTATCGGGACACCTGACAATCACACAGAGAAGGATATTAATACATCTTTGCATTCTAAAACATTTTGCATTCGACATAAATAATATGAATAAGCTCTCCTTTGTAGCTCTAAAATCTCATCTGGGAAGGTGTTTTTGTTGGAATTGTTGCCCATTCATCCAATAGAGTACTTGTGAGCTCATTTTCACCTGCTGTTTTCAAAATGAGTTGCAGCACTTTGTTATAATAATTGACACAAAAACACTGTTCTCGTTGTGTCATGGTGACATTATGAGGTCAGCATGTTAACCTGACATATGATTGACTCAAACTCTCAGGAGGTTTGAAGTGTGATGCTTCAATGAGATGCTTTTAAACATTTCCGACCTTGTCTGGAATGTGGCATTAGACACCTGTTGCAACGGGCCTGATCACAACTCCTGAATTCCATTAGCATGTCCCAATACTCTTGTCTATATAGTGTAAATATATTCTCCTACCTCAGCTAAAACAGAATGGGATATTTTAAGACTGGGAGCTCACCGGTCGGACTTTATCAAGCAGTGGCATTCCTTTGCTCTGAACTGCATGAAACTGTAACTGGTTGAACTCGGTGGCAATCCGCTCTAGAATCTGACCTGCCAAAAGAGAACTTAAAAACAAAGAACAAGCTTGTCATTTAAATGCAAAGTAAAATGTAAATAATACGTAATCTAAAATCCTTTCCTTAAGCCAGTACTTTACCATTTGGAGAAAGTAAGATATTTTTTTAAACAGTGAAGAACCATGTCATGTGACATTGGATACTGGATTAATGATTGCTAAAAATTCAGCTTTGCCAATAAATTACATTTGAAAATATTTAAACATAAAACAATTTAAAATGTTTTTTTGGTAATATGTCCCAATAGTACTGCATAAAATATTTTTTTATTATATATATATATATATATATTAGTGCTGTCAAAAGCGATTAATCGCGATTAATCGCATCCAACATAAAAAATTTTCTTTGCATAATATGTTTGTATGTGCTGTGTATATTTATTAAGTATATATAAAAACAAACACATGCATGTATAT
>JAUMHQ010000070.1:10676912-10697183 GCA_032361165.1 Enteromius paludinosus
CTCAGTTTGTTCTGTTACTTCATGTCATTCCAGACAGACTGGATGACGATCAGATCAGATCTCTGTGGCTGTTGTCAGACTCATTGTGCAGACAATAATCTCACTGCATTATTACAATTAATGACAAAAACAATGTGAAATGTAAACTGACATTTCCAACTGACACGCTACCGCAAAAGACCAAAATAACCCACTTAAAGCCATTTTTTGGTGGTGAAAATACTAGTGGCCTAAGAGTTTTGCACAGTACTGTGTATACATATATAGTCAGTGAACAACGGCTGTAATAAATGCGTCTCAATGTGAAATCCCACAAAAAATCATGCACCTGATGGCATTTACTGCTGATTACAGAACCGGCTTTACTGACAAAATGCACGTTACATATCGACCAATGATTATCGGTACATCCCTACTTCTTGTCTCTATTCACTACTTCACATACCTGCTGGTCTCAAGTGATGTTGTATCTTTGGTGTTTTGGTGAAGAATTTTCTCAATCTTCTCCACTGATCTCACAACTTGGATAAGTCTTACCACACTGAGCTACAAAAGAAACAATGTTAGACAATATCTGCATAGTTGCATAGCATCTTAAGTTTCAGCACCATAACATACCTTCTTTTTTTGAATATCATCTTGCTTGCATAGCTGGGTGTCTATAGCTTCAATGACTTCATTCACAGAGGATCTCAAACTCTGTACATGAGAGGAAGATACTTAAGATAAATAACGACTAAAATATGACCAATCCAAATGTATTCACTCATGTGTTAAGCACTTACCAGCACCTCTTCACGTAACTGGCCAAGAGGGACAGAGAGCTGATTAAGGGCTTTATCCATTCCAACCTAAAACACAGATACAAACAATAAGCAAACATTTTTATTTTCAGTAGCACACCAATTCTATTGACAATGTTCTATTATGTTCGAAAGATTTAGGGACTCACAAGATTTGTGGACAGGTTAACAAAATCTGCGTAGTCTTTATTGATAAGCTCAACCATGGCCGTTTTGAGAAGTCTGTAATATTGCTCCAGATCTTCACGCATTTCCTCCAGCTGGACACGCTTTCTGCAATCGGCCACAAATTTGTCCACGTCGAAGTCATCCTGCATGGAAATGTACAAATATTTAAAATCAAAATTAGACAAAGGTGTCAAACGATGTCAAAAACACCAAGAAACTGGAAAACAGTCAAAGGATGCTTGTAAAGAAAACGTTAAAACGTCTGTACAAACAGACTCTTGAGCCTCCATTAACACTTTGTCCTGTTTTGGGGCTGAGAGTCAGCACAGCCATTTTAAATACATTACATTTCGATTACAGTCCCTAAATGTCTTCTATGTAAAATGCTATACTGTGTATGTCTGAGGGTCTTTGACACCTCAGATGTCGATAAGATGTACTGGTTGAGAAATGTCACTCATTTTATCAATTGCGTTTTGGGGTTTGTTTAATATTAAACTACAGTAGTCAGTCACATTTTTATAGCATGGGTTTATGATGTTTAAAACTCTATTAGTTAATGTCCAACAGGTTTTATCTTAATCAAATGAACATACAGTAAGTTACATATTGTTTTTACATTTTGTACATTTTGTTTTTTTGGACGCGTAACGTTACACAAATTTAACGTCAGTAAAGTTAATCTAAACACTGCTGCAAACACTTGCTCAGGCAGTACTTAAAATATAAATAAAACAAAAAAACTAAATATACGACTTAAATTGACAGCTGAATGCAGCTCTCTTTTCAGCTGATGCATTACTAACAGTCACTCACCTTCATAAACTCGTCTTTGTCGAAACACAAAGAATCGGGTCCCTTTGGTAAGGTCATCATTCTTTTTGGACGGGCCACAGAAAAAAAATCTGCAAATATATTTGTTTAAACGTGAAAACTTCTTGCTACATTTCGTACAAATGACAGAGCAAACGATTTAACTTCCGCAAACATGGCACACGCTAACGAGTGTGTGGAAAATACAAAGCCCTGCGGTTTCCAAAAGGGAGAACATCGGGGCGTAGCGCCCCAGTTGGCTCCCGGCGGTACTGCAGCACCACTTCAAAAACAGTGATAACTTACTTATTACATAATTCATAAATAATTAAAATTATTTATCATATGACATTCTTATGCTGTGAATAATACATACTGTTGTATTCCTCTTAGGTAACCAGTGTTACAATAGTCTTATAATTAAGCTACTAGCTCAGAAAGACTTGAAAGCTGCATGCTATTAACATAATTAAATGTTTTTACTGTCAGTATTTCAGTTTTATATTATCTTTGCCTTACTTTGGAAATGTAATAGTTTACAAGTTACCCTATTTAAAATGTAATAAGTTACATCATTAATGTAACGGATTACTCTTTTTATAATAATAATAAAAAAAAAACATTTAAAGCACTCAATGTCAGACTTTCAAAATTCTTTATCACTTGAATTGGGCTAAGACTATAAAACATTTATTTTAAAACAAAGGCACCACAAAATTAGACTTTAGCACCTCTTTTTACTTTGAGATCTGTTCAATCTGATCTGTTAAAAACAGGTTAAAATCCTAGCAAAAAGTAGTTTATGATACTATTTTTGAAATCAAACCTTTGCACAGTCATGACTGGAAACATATGCTATTATTTGGGGATAAAACAGTTAAAAAATAAATAATAAAGCACACACCCAAAAAGGAAATAACACAGTTATTGAAGACGCATGTGTACATTATTTTAGAGCAGTCAGTGCAATCCGGGAAAGAAATCAATCAAATCTGTATGTGTATGATAATGTTCAGATGTAACCCTTTTGTAACGTTAACATTTTCATATGTAACTAATTTAATTACACGTATTTTCTTAATAACTGCAACAAGTTACACTCGTTTTGTGATTAAATTACGTTATCACGTTACCAACTAGTTACTCCCCGACACTGCCCACGCTGTGGCAGAGAAAATATAATTCGTGTCTCTAACATCCATGATTCATTCAGAGGTTAATCCCATTGGACAGTGCAGGGAGACAGAGTCAGGTGATTTCCAAGGAAGCGATTCATTCAGTCATCCTCCACAGAGAGGGGAGCCCGCCCAAACCCGGATGCACAGAGCCTCTGTGGGGCGGTCAGCTGTGGGGTTCAGCCGGGTGTAGCTCGCAGGATTGGGGGTGTTTCAGCACCAGAAAGGACGGACAGCTCCCGCGGCGTTCAGCTTTGTTTCCCGGCCGCTTCCAAAACCCACGCCCGGTGCATCTCGCGGAGAGGACCGCGACGCAGAGGGGCTCGGTGGAGCAGACTGCATGCCGGATTCGACGCTTTTGAGGAGGTCATTTGCACGCGGAATCTCGCCGGGTGCTGCAGCTCTACGTCGGGACTGAGAAACCATGGCGGAGTGTGGAAGGAGGGGACTGTCGCTCCTCGAGGAAGCGCGATCTCGCTACGAGAGCCTGCAGATTTCTGACGATGTTTTCGGGGAGTCGGGAGACGACAGCAGCGAAAACCCCTTTTACAGTACGACGGGAGACTCCAATTCGGATAACTACACGGAGACGAATCCGGACGATGCCAGAGCAGGTGAAGCGAGGAGTCAGAGCTGCGGTCCCCCCGGGTCCGTCTCCAACGGCCAGGCGCAGGACGAGGGCTGGAGCGACTCGCTACAGGACCTCAGCGTGCCCCACTATCAGGACACGCATGGTAAGTTGGCCTAATGAAGAGCGATCCTCGTGTAAATGCAATGCAGCTTCATCATCCTTGAGAGGCCTGCATGCTGGACGAATAATTAAGCTCACAGATGGAACTCTTTGATGACTACATTGGTTTACTTTGATCTATCTCATCAGATGGCTCAAACAGATGACACAATTCAGATCAGGGGTGGTTATTATTAACTGGCTCTTTGAAATCCTGCATATAGCTGGGGGAAGAGAAATGGGAACCGAGGTAGCAAACCAAATTTTAGGGTTTCAGTCAAGCTGAGGATGCTTTCTGTGTCTAATCACTGCCAGACTCAGAGCAGCTGTGATTATGATTATGATTAGCTCTGTATCAGGGCAGGAGGGTCATTTGCATAGGTGGATGAGATGAGGCTCTCATTTCTGAGAAATTCACACTTTGAAATGGTAAGATGGCAGCACTCGGTGTAAATGCTTTCTCATGTCTCTCATATGTAAGTGATGTACGATGCACATATTCAGCAAGTGGCCATTAGAGAGAAAGAATAAGTAAAGACTTAAAGACAAAGAAAATAAAAAAAAACAGAAATTTGTTGTAGGGTAAAATCTTTAACATTCATGTCATGCAGTCACCAGTTTGAATTAGTATTCAATGCGCTGTCAGTGTAGGTGGCTTAATCTCATTTTAAGAGATTTCAATAATGCCTTTCATGCTAAGTGTCACTACATTTTATCCAAGCTCATGGCTGACTGATTGTCTAGACTTTTATGCCAATAGACAAACACTCAAGGTCAGACCTTGTAAAGTTTGCATGACATATCAGTATAAAGATGCTTGCCAGTCAAATGCTTGTGGTTCCATAGCCTACCCAGCAATCTCAAACGAATGCAATGAACAAATAGGGTATGTTGCTTAATGGTTTATTTATTTAACTGTTATAGATGCTATGCATGTGTTGGAACAGATTTTGAGAAATGTAGCAGTACTTGCTCACCAAAGGATCCTCTGCACTGAATGGGTTCCGTTAGAGTCCAAACAACTGATAAAAATATCAAAATAATTCGCAAATAAACCACACCACTCCAGTCCATCAGTTAACATCTTGTGGGTTAAATTATTTATTGTTTTGTTTTTGGTATGAACCAATATGTTAAAGTCAAATGAATACATTAAAGTTTACATTTAAGTGCTAAATGTAAACAGTATTGTAATGCCAGGATTGTCCAGCAGTATTAAGTGAAAGGTTTTCAAGATTCTCTCACTATGAAATGAAATAATATGACATGAAATTATAAAACATGAAGTTAAAAAACAAAAAAAATGGGTCATTCCTGGTATCCAATAACATTGTGGCTTCAAAAAAAAAGTTACATGTTTTTAGCATTCTACCAAAATAGTGACATGTTAAAATATATGGAACACATACTGGCCAAGATCGGTATTCTATTAGAATTTCCACCCTATTAGTTTCACATTCCACATTCAATAAAAACCTAACAGGGTGGAAACTTTTGAGCTAAATTAGCTGTAGTTTGTTCAGTGATCAACATTTAGCTCTCTAATCTTCTACAGATGAGCATAACATTTATAACTATGTCAGATATGTTTTATATTTTTTTGTTTTAACCAGACAAACATTTTCCATAATATAGCCTACCAAGGCCGAACTTCAAGAGTGGGACAAGGAGGAGAACATTTTTAAAAAATGTAGGAGTGAGAGGTGACATTTACCTCCATTTGTACAGTTAAATTCCAGCGGGAAACAATATCACTTCTTGAAAATGATCTCAGTGGAATTAAAGGCTATTTTTGAAGGTGGGGAAGTATATCCTAACAGGGTGGAAAATGAGTTTAGGCACATGGTAAATGAAGCTATTTTTACAAAAATAAACATATTTTCACATAAATTATGTGGGTAAGTCGATAAAGTTCAATCTAGTCCATAACCTAACTTAAAAATATATAGAGATTTTTATAATTTCATAATTTGAATTTCTAGTGGAAGTTGATCGCTTTGCAATGAGGACATGATCAAATTTAACGCATATCAGTTAAAAGATTTGTAAAAAAACATAATATTTTTAATGTTATCTCCGTTTAAGTGATAATTTAGACCTACAATATACAATTGCAGCAATTATAAATATGTGACTATTTTAGAGAAAACACGAGTATGTAAATCAAAGAGTTAGAATGACATACACACACATATATGAAGGTCTATATTTCTCCCTGAATCCTATATAGAGATGATCAAGGGCTAATATTAGGCAGACTTGCAAATACTATGGTTTACATAATGTGCAGGCAATCATTTCTGCTTTAATAACTAATTGTGGTCTTTTTTTTCTTGCAAGTTTTATGCTATTCTATCTATATGCTCTAATTGCCATTTAATGGCAGTCTAAATATTGTCATAAAGAGAGGAGTATAGAGACTCCTTGGCATCACTTACTGTACCGACCCTGGCCGCTTGACATGTGGATCAATAGACTGATACTAATTTCATGCTTCATTTCACTCAAGTCAAAGTGACCCAAGAGCATCTTTAAATGACGCATGTCTGCTTTTAAATGTCAAATAAAGAGCTTTCATTGCACATATTTGGGTAATGAAAGAATGATGTTAAATGAACCAAAACATACAGAGAAATACATTAGAACGCCACGATAATGTTTTAGAAGTATCCTAATCTGCATGGAATATTTTCTTATTTTGACTTGAACGTTTTCCAAATAGATGCCGTGCTGTTGATAAACGACACATATTTTTCCATCGTGGTTGCTCAGAAAGTTCTGTCTGTCACCATGGGGGAAAAACAGGCCATCTGGTTGCTGCCTTTGCTTTGGCACAAGCTGCAAAATGAAGCATGAAAGATACACAAAGTCACACAACAGACATTTCGCATTTCATGTCATGGGTCATTTAATAAGACGTGACACTTGTGGATACCAACAAACAATGCTTCATCAGAGCAAGCTGTCAGTACTGTTTGTATAAGGCAAATGTCTGGCACAACACTCTAGCCTGACTGTGATACTTATATTAGGTCAATAACATAACACACTTTGGTCTCTTGCTTACGTTTTTTAGACTCTGTGTTGTCTTCTAACATATCTCAAGTAATATAGAAAGCTAAACCAAGTCACAATAAAGAGCTACAGTATAAGCTATCCTTCATTTTGCCTATAGCAGATCGTTGTCAAACCCAACAGTTTTGAGACATGATAGTTAAGCAGAGACACAAAACTTGGACTGTTTGAGGGCCATATGGTGCGATTCTGCACCTGCTGTGAGATCCAAAATAATAAGGTTGATTTATATCAGCTTGCTTATTTGTATAAAGGAGGTGTAGAGAAGGTACAGGGACTGCTGGTTCTTCTCCTCTATAATTAATCTAGGAAACTATGTGGCACACCAGCAGCTGTTCTCCTGGAAGACTGACTGTAGACATAGAGATAAATAAATATAATTTGATGTTCTACAGAACTACTGGGTGTGGAAAGAAAACCTTTTTGAACGCAAATACTTAAGTCCATGAATGCATATTGTGTTAGCGAACTATTGTTTAGCATACTGGTAAAATGTTTATATAATCAGCAACTTTGCAAGATTTTTTCTCTCTCTTTTGCTGATCTTATTTTTTGTTTGGTAAGTAGTTCATACAGAAGGCATGAACATAATACACTGTACAATGGGCTTTATCCTGGGGGAATGTTTGCTTTTGCTTTACAAGCTTCTTCAAAGCCGTAATAGGAGATGAGCTACTGGCTGAACTGCAGCTATTATGGTTAGGTTAAGATGTTTGTCATATGACTGAATGAACACGTGAGGCTTTTGAAAGCATGACTGAACTATTTGTTCATGAAAATGACAAATATGAAAATTGTGTGTTTTTGTTCTATTTCCCTCTCAAGACAGTACAGTACAAGTACAGTTGTATATTGCAGTCAAATCAATTACACACTCTGTTTCTTTTCGGTCATTAGGCCACTGTGGCTTTAAATAAAAATGTGTCAAGTGTGGTAGCTGGACAGTGCTGTGCTTTGGGGTTTCTGTCACTATGAAATAGTAATAATAAAAATAAAATAAACAAATAACCACATTAGGTCAGCATACTTTTATTTTCTTCTGCTGTAAATGGGTGTTTTGCAACACATCAGATATCCCAGCATGCAATGCAGTATGCCAGTTTGAGATGATTGATCTTAAATTTTATTTAAAGGCACAATATGTAAGGTTTAAGATATAAAATATTTTAAGATTATAAAATATCCAAAAACCACTTGCACTGTGTTATATATTTCATGCAGTTCTGTACTTACATTATCTCAGACGCTCTGTAGGATTTGTAAATTCAAAGAAATTCCACATTTAAATAATGAACCGTCCCTGTTCCTTGTTGCCTATCAATGACGCAATATCCGCGCTATACTTGGTTTCCGCCTATGAATACTACAGAAATACTCGTGGACAAATGCGGAAGTGGTAGTGGTTACTGTGCATTTCCATGTCATGGATCATGATTACACTCTCCACAATCCCCAAAAACATAGATGTATAAAAAACCGAGGCATGAAGAAATGGGAACAGTCAACCAAATAAAGCGAGAACAAATTTCGGCGTGGCGTTTCCGAAATAGAGAGAGCTTTGCGAAAACCTCGCCCTGGACAAAGACTCTGCTCTCGCATGTGTTTTAAGTTAATGAATACGTTATTCATTGTGCATGTAATAGTCATGTGAAGGTGGTTAGGAGATAAAACAGATATAAACAAGCTTTTCATTCGTGAGCATGATTTGTGAAAACGTCATATCCCAATGTTCAACGCTCTAGTGGCGTAAACTTACATATTGTGCCTTTAAGATCAATACACTTTCACACTAAGCAACACTGTAAATGTACTTATTTCACAGTGTAAGTTAATGTACCATGGAACCCATCAGCTATAAAGAGCTAAAGACTCGTACATTTTCCTTCTTAGCTGTTTGCTACGTTTATGGATGGGCTGCTTGGATTGATGAAATGTCCATTAGTGGCAGTGGAGTAAAGATAATAAGGGAACAAATTAAGCTTTTTGTGAGCCACTTCCTACAACTTTTGTCATTAGCTGATAAGCTCAGGCTCAGCAGATCAGTGTTGATGTCCCATATGCTCATTAGTTGTTACTGAATACGCCCTATTAGGTAGATGGTGATAAGGGTCCTGATAAAAGTCATTAGATGTTCTAGCACCCAGCCTATAAAGATAAAGGCATACTACACTCAAAAATGATGTGTAATTATCTATTTATTTTCATGCTGTTCCAAACCTATATGACTGTGGGGTTTCTTTTCATTTGGTAAAAAAAAGTGATATAATTTCTGTCAAGATAATAGTTACTGTACATTTTCTGACTTTTTATTTTATTCTATCTATTATTTGTAGAAACCCATTTCTGCCATATGATAAAATAATATAAAATGTAATTGCCAATTTTTATATCCCAATTCTGAATTTACAATATTAACTATTGTTTTATTTTGCAGGTCCGACACAGAAAATGCCAGCCACTGCCACGGCCATGGACTTCTTCCAGCTGTTTGTCCCAGACAACGTCATTCAGAATATGGTGACCCAGACCAACATGTATGCCAAGAAGTACCAGGAGCGCTTTGGCAGCGATGAAGGCTGGACCAATGTGACGCTGGCTGAGATGAAGGCCTTTCTGGGCTATGTTACTTCTACTGGCGTGAATCGGTGTGAGTCAGTGCTGAGCATCTGGAGCAGCGGATTCTTCAGTAACCGCAGCATCGCGCTCAAGATGAGCCAGGCACGGTTCGAGAAGATCCTCAAGTACTTCCACGTCGTAGCCTTCCGCTCCAGCCAAGGTGGCAGTCAGGGCCTCTATAAGATCCAACCCTTCCTGGACTCTCTTCATCAGAGCTTCTCCTCGTCCTTCAGGCCCTCACAGACACAGGTAAAGATTTAGCTCACTGTAGAAATCGCTCAGTAGTCAATCAGCAAGAACCAATATGTTGAAGGTACAAAAAGAAACTGCACAAACCAAATCTAGGACTAGCAAACATATTCAGTTTCTGTGCCAGTAGAAAGTGGGTTTGGGACAGAAATCAGAGCATGTTCTGCTGTAACTGGGAGAGCTTGGAGTCCCGTCACATGTCCCCAGGCTGTGAGCTTTATGGTACTATTGAGAGGTCTGAAGAGGTCTGAGTTGTATTTTGAATCCTAATTAGTAACATATATTGACTGGAAATGAACTAGTAACATCTGCTCTGAAACACTACAGTTAAAAGCACGAATGCCTTGACATTTTGAGTTATTCATAAGCTCAGAAGTCAACATTCTGTTGTACTCTTTCATTAGTCCCCCAGGTTCTTCATGTATCCAGCTTAGTTTTATTAAATGTAATGAAACGATTTAAATTAAATTATGAATAAATATTCAGTTAAATTATTGATGTTTTATTAAATTCGTATTTTAAAAAGAGACATACATTACAATTAATTACACTATTGTTCAAACGCTTGGGGTCAGTAATATATTTTTGAAATCAATTATTGCTTGTACTCTATTCATCAAGGAATCATGAATGTTTAAAAAGAAATCATGGTTTTAACAAAATGTTAAGCAGCACAGCACTTTAACAGCAACTCAGTATATTAGAATGATTTTCAGTTTTAAATTGTAATTAAGTTCAAAACTGCTGTAATTAAGCACGACAAACAATTAAGTCAGATTTCTGATTCAAAGTAGTAGACTGTAAATGCCAGTTCAGTTAATCTAATACCACCAAATCTCACTTTAAAAGTAGTCTTCTGTTAGATAAAATAACAATAATCATGCACTCATTGTGTCAGGCATTTAAATGTCAGCCTAACATCAGGGAGTTTACTGTTAAATGACAAGAAGACTTCTAAATGAGCACAGCTGTGCCAAGTAAGCCATTCCAACACCCTCCTACATTTGTTCAGTTTTTTTCTCTCTCTCTCTCTCTTTCATTTGGAAAATGAGTTTGGATTCACTGATCTGGGCTTCTGCTTTTAGATAAGAGACATAAAATTGGAAGTGAGCTGTGAGAAGTAATCTTGAAATATGGGCTAGAATCTGAGCAGTCCATTATTCAGCAAAAGTGAAACACATTTATTACATTCGGCCAAATTAAAGGCCTGATATACAATTAGAATAAATGATTTGCCCTTCCTGACTCAAGACATTGTTTCTCAAACAGCATGAATAATTCACAGGGTATGGTGCATCTTAGCACATTCATCTTTACACAGCCATCAGGGCTTTCTTTTAGTAACTAGCTTTTGGTGCATTTCCCCCTTAGTATGTGAGAATACAATGCATATATTGATTAACTGATTGATTGATTGATTGATTGATTTTGTAATTTAATAGGAAAATGGTCCTATACCTGTACAGTTAGCTAGGCTGATTAAATTAAATTAAAATGTCCTTTGAGAAAAGTGTTTCCCCTTTTGTACGATTTGGTGCTAATTAAGGTCCTTTAAACTCCTGCCCTTTGAAAAACCCATTAATTACCATTTCTACTGAAGTGCTTTTGAGATTTTTAGGTCCTTTTAATACTTCAGGTAAAACGAATATTCTGCCATGGTGGAAATTGTAGGTTGTCGACTACTACATTTCCAATTTATTATATTAAAGGGATAGTGTACTCAAAAAATGTACATTTAAGTAACCAGCATTGCTTGTCATTAACCTGCATTATTTCTACCAATAGAATCAGCTTCAGCTCCTAAATTAGAGATTTGTGTTTAATGAGGCCTTGTGTGACCCATCTCAGAGACACCCCTCAATTACTCGCCTGCCATGAGTAAGCACCATCTGTGTCTCTCAGCTCTCCCAGTGCCATGCTTATATCACCTTGACAGTGTGTACCCTTTTTTGACTGTCACATTGGGTTGGTTTAGTTCTTATCCCCTATTGGCACATGACACATGCCACGTTTAACTACTTCAGCTCTGACAGAGGGCTTACTGAGTCAAACACTATCTATAGTGAAAGTAGCTGGTTAGTTTTAACAGGTCTATCGTACCTGACATGACAAGCCAACATCTTTTCACAGGATCCTTAATCAGCATGCATCTCCTGCATTGAACTAAGCTTTAAAAGCAACTTTGGATTGACAAGTGATGCGTTTGAAGTGTTATCATGGTGGAGTTTTCAAATCAGACATGCCGCTTTCCCCCAGGTCCTCCACGAGCCCTTGATTGATGAGGACCCTGTGTTCATTACCACTTGTACAGAGAGGGAGCTGCGCAAGAGGAAGAAGAGAAAGTTCAGCCTGTGGGTTCGACAGTGCAGCTCCACTGGTTTCATCTGTCAGGTGAGTGCACAGCGCAGAGGGACATCAACCAAAAATGTATCAACTGCCCCAAGGTTTTACATTGTTTCTAATGAGAAATAATATTTTGTTACTCTGTTGGCGCATTTTACACAATTTTCTGATATTTGCAAAATAAATTAGATTATACAGAGAGACACATTACCAGATGGAATCAATAAAATATAGTTTATAGAGTCTTCTCTTGGTCCGTGCATTTTTGTACAATACCATTCGAAAGACTAGGATTTATTTTATGTTTTTGAGATAAATCTCTAATGCTCAGCAAAGCTACATTTAAGCAATCAAAAAAAGAAATATTTTGAATAAATGTTGCAATTTAAAGAAATTACTCCAACATGCTGATTTGCTGCTCAAGAAACATTTCTTAGTTCATTTTTTTGAAAATTGAATTTTTTTTTCAGGATACTTTGATGAATCAAGAGAACAGCATTTATTTGAAATAGAAACATTTTCTTTGTTAAATTAAAGCATTCATTTCTTTAAAAACTATCTCAAACCTTTAAATCGATGTGAGGATTAAAGTATATTTAAAAAAAAAAAAAAGATTAGATTGATTAGATAATGTAAAGAGGGCATCACATATCAGAATGCCAAATCATTCACTGTGACATCCAGAATGTGAAATGTAAATATTTGATTTCGTAATGGAAAGTAACTAGTGTAATGTCAATTTTGATTTAATGTCTTAAAGCTTTAAACACTGTTTTTCTTCCTCACCAGATCTATGTCCATCTAAAGGAGGGTCCAGGTCCAGATGGTTTGGACACGCTGAAAAATAAACCCCAGCTCCACAGTCTGGTGGCCAAGCAGCTCTGTCAGAATCTGGCTGGCCGTAATGCAGTCATTTTCACTGGCCCAAGCATCACAAGTCTAAACTTGTTTCAGGAATTTGAGAAACAGGGTAGGTGGCTGTAACTGCATCTGTCAGCAGTGAATTCTGCCTTGGCTTTGCTTTGCTTCTTTTTCCCCTTCTCTTTAATCTTCTCTCCATCTGATGTTCCTCATCCCCTGCAGTTTTTAATTACACGGCGACAGCATCCTGTGGCAAGAAATAAATGGAGAGAGTGAGAGGAAGTTGACCTTGAGTTCTCACAGCAAACGCGTGTTTCATACTCAAAGATTATTTGAAAGCCTCCAGCTGGGCAGCAAGGAGTGAATGTTAACACAGCTAGAGTGGATTAGGCTAATGGCCAGCTTCTTTTTTTCTCTCTACATTTGAATCAAACCTTTTACGTTATGAGAGAAGTAGGTCATAATTGTATGTCATGCAGAAGTTTCATATAGCCTTATTTAGACTCATACAGTACTGTCCTGTAGTATTTGGGAACTGTTAACTAAAAGTAGTGACTTTTCAGTAGTGTGACAGTAGCTGAGCTGAAACAGTGTAGCTTTTTATTTTTTAAAAGTAACATCGTAAAAAGCTACATCATTTTTTTAAATATCACAATTACAGTAATAGCATAATTATCTATTTTTAATAGATTTATAAATTTAATTATATCATTGTAATT
The DNA here is from genome assembly GCA_032361165.1 of Enteromius paludinosus. Taxonomy (NCBI): domain Eukaryota; kingdom Metazoa; phylum Chordata; class Actinopteri; order Cypriniformes; family Cyprinidae; genus Enteromius; species Enteromius paludinosus. The sequence goes on from JAUMHQ010000070.1 coordinate 10,690,465, forward strand.
AATTTTTCTCTGGACGAATACATTTTATGTCACACGAACATATACAGTATTTAAAAAAGATGTGCCCTTCGGAATAGCTTCAATGTAGTTAACTACATTTCACTAGTAGTTATGGTGAAGGAAACTAATTTAATAGGAATACTTAAACTACTCTGAATTCAAAGGATCTTGTATTATGACAGTTTTAGAGCAGCTTTCCCAAAACTGCTGTCCTGGCGTTTTTTTGCCCCAGCTGTTGAAGGTCTTGTGTAATGCAATTTTATTAATGAGGAAGCTCCTGCAGTATTATTTAGTTTCACTGAAATACTAATGTAGCTTTATATATATATATATTTTTTTTTTAAATTGCATTTTTAAAGCTTCTGTAATTTTTATTTACCTTTTTTAATGTAGTTTTTATTCATTCTATTCAAGTTTTAAGGACGTTGCACATTTATACTGGATGGAGATGAAAATCTTAAAGGAAAGATTAGTCACACCATTGTCCCCTTTCCCATGCGGGCAGGAGGATTTATCTCCATATCTCAGATCTCATATCAGATTTCTAGGCCACGTTCAGATAGGCTGCAGCATCTGGCAGTGCTGTGGACAAGACATCTGCTCACAGCTTTCTAGATCACACAGGCATGTGACCTCTATCTGTGACCCTTCCCATTCACTGAACGTTCAGGCTAAATATTAATTCTCAGCCAGCTCTGGATTATTATTTTTCTTTCATGTTCATATGTTCCTTTTCCTGCAGGCATCTACTGCTGCGGGTTGCTGAGTACTAGGAAGAGTGATTGTACAGGTCTTCCTCAGTCTATGCTGATCAATACCGAGGCTCCACAGCTACGTGGCCAGTCTCACATTAAGATGAGAGGCAATATGTCCATAATCAACTGGTACAACAAAGGCAACTTCAGGTTCCTCACTAATGCCTACTCTCCCACTAAAGAAGGTAAGAAATCAAATAAAAAGGAAACATGTCAACTACAAATGAAACTCGCAAGCTGCATCAAAGCACCTCCCAGAGAGCGTTTTCACTGTAGCAGTGAAAGCTTAGGCTGGTTTTATGCTGATGTTTGTGGATTAATCTGATATTGTGCACATCATAGGATTATAAAAGGCAAAGCCTTATCATATTGCATTGGACTTAAATTTTCTTTGATAAGTTTTGATCCATTCTCACAGTAGCTTCACATGAGAAATGTCATCACTGATACTAGGCATTTTCATTAGAGTGTGATTGAGCTGCATCTATATATATATATATATATATTATCATTATAAAAACTTATTTTCTTTTTCGCTTTTGTAATATCCAATCAAAAAGCAAATATATGCATGATGTATTCAAAGCATTCTTAAAAGGTATATCTAGCTATATATATATATAGTAAACAAATACCATTGCTCCTGGTTTATGAGATCAGGCAAAAGGGAGATTAAATCAGGACTTACATTTCATTCTCTGGGATTTGAAATAATCAGTTTATATAGTAAAAGCTTTTTCTGCTCTTCTTTAAGAGCAGCTGTTTCGTTTAATTATTAATGGAGCTAAACAGTTTCAATGAAAACTCAGTGCAAAAGCTCTGCCAAGTTTTCCATACATGACCTGAACAAAAACGTCTTCATCCCACCGGTGTTCAGCCTCCACTTTTAGGCATAAAAATTCCACAGTCGATAAAAATACTTTTAGTGCTTTCCCCCATAGTCTTCAGGACTCAAAATAACCCATTTTATTTTTTTACAGTGCCAACATTGTAATTTAGATGCCACAAGCACTCTTGAGGAAGGCAGTAGATTGTGCTCTAATGAGCAGTAGATTACTACTGAATGCAACAGATGGCAGTTTATTGTACGCTGACAATATCAGAGTGTTCATAATGGTACAGATCTAATGACTGGGACTTCTTACTCATTATGTTTCGGTGACATCATGTTTTTGAAATCATTTTAATTACATGTCACTCAGATTAAAAATGTAGAAGATGATAGATGATGATTACTATTGATTAGATGATGATTTAGCATGGGTTATATGATGAATGATTATACAGAAAGGGCATCTAACAAGGTTGTGTGCCATTCAAAACTGAAAATGAGGTTGCACACAGAATGCAGAACTGTAATTTGGATGTGAATGTAAGAAAGTAAAAAATAAAATGAATTGAAATATTTGACCCTGGAGTCGTCGGAGTATATTTATAGCAGTAGCCAAATATACATTGTATGACTCAAAATTGTAAATTTTTTGTTAATAGCAAAAATAATTAGGACAGTAAGTAAAGATCATTTTCCATGAAGATATTTTGTAAATTTCTTACCACAAATTCTAATTAGCTGAGATCTTCATTTAGACAGCTTTAAAAGTGATTTTCTCAGTATTTCCATTTTTTTTTTTGCACTTTTAAATAGTTGTATCTCAGCCAAATATCGTCTAATCCTAACATTCATCAATAGAAAGCTTATTTATTCAGCAGACACTTCAAATGTTGACTTGATAAAACATTGTTTGGACAGCTTGCAGGTTTGTATGGCAGGAAGTGCACAATAAATAGTTTTTTGAGAAAACATGCATGTAAATCTATTGTTGGAGACTCCCAAAACAATATTAGGAACCCTAAAAATTGCATAAAAGGGGCAGTCGTGGCCTAATGGATAGGGAGTTGGGCTTGTAACACAAAGGTCGCGGGTTCGAGTCCCAGGTCCGGCAGTGAGTGTGGGTGGGGTTATTGAATACCCAGCACTCTCTCCACCTTCAATACCATGACTTGAGCAAGGCACCGTTCCTCCAACTGCTGTGTGTGTGTGTGTGTGTGCACGTTGGATGGGTTAAATGCAGAGCCCAAATTCCAAGTATGGGTCACCATACCTGGCCACAAGTCACTTCACTTTCACTTTTTTACTTACTGTATGCTTGTGATCAGTAAAGGCATGACAAACCAGATGATCTCGTTGCTGAAGTACAGCAGAAAACTGAACAATCCTTCCTAACTGTCAGATGCTCCTCTTGTCTGCTGTCCGTGATTGACATTTCTGCCTGGTTTGTCCTAGGGGTGATCATTAAGAGGAAGAGTGGAGAAATCCCATGTCCCCTGGCTGTGGAGGCCTTCGCTGCACACCTGAGTTACATCTGCAAATATGATGACAAGTACAGCAAGTGAGTTTGTCCAATTAATTCTATTTTACACTGAACCTTTGGGACATACTGTATATTTTACAGTTTACTCCACTTCTGTGCTCCCAACTAGGTACTTCATTTTCCACAAGCCTAACAAGACCTGGCAGCAGGTGTTTTGGCTGACCATCAGCATCGCCATCAACAATGCCTATATTCTTTACAAGATGTCAGACGCCTACCACGCCAAACGCTACAGCAGGGCGCAGTTTGGCGAGAGGCTGGTCAAGGAGCTCCTGGATATGGACGACTGCTCGCCCACTCAGTGAAAGAAACCGCATGCTGTCTCTAACCCACCCGTTACAACCCGCTCATACTAACATACTTAATACACTGCTCTTCAGGGTCATGTTGAACAAACAAACCCTATACATAGCGCAAAATGTGTGCCAATTGGGCTAAAAAGGGACATTTCCCATCTAAACTTACATTTAAGTCCCCATTTAAGATACTAAAGGACTGATGTACATACGTCACTGTAACACTTGCTGCATGAGAAACACGAAAACGTACCCTTTGTAGATGTGCAATGATTTTTATCCATAGAGTTCCAGTAATAGTGTTGACGTAGTTTTGAACCAGAGTTTTGAACGTAGTTTGTGAGCAGCATATCCAACATTCAGCACTGATAAATATACTGTACCTACTCTGTGATTGAGGTGTTTTATCAGCAATGTGATGCAATTCACACGTTAGATCACAGAACATCGTAGATGTTGTCCCAAACACCTGGGCTTTTTTCTATTTTGTATCACTTAATATAAATGATCTTTATGACTCTTTTCTTTTTTTTTTTTAAAGGCAGCAACAGGTGGTGAAATGTGGCTAAACTACTATGCTTTTTTGCACTCGGAAGTAGCAGTCAAGATTCACAAAAGTCTAATGATCCCAAACACAACATTAACTCCTCTGTCTGCCTTTCATTACTATCCGTATCATTTTGTCAATTAAAATATTATAATGAATATCCAGTAGGAATAGGGCCCAATATACAGTAGTATACCAAAAAAAATGTAAATATTATTTGTAATAATTTATTTTTATTATGTGTAATTTAAATGGATTATCCAGGGGCATTGATGTATTTGCGAATGAATTTAAAAAAAATGAATGAAATTATAAAAGACTTCAACTAGAATGTCTATCTGCCTGTAAGCAGGTGGATTTATGCGGTCATTCACTGTTCCAGAATCTATCAAGAGATCAATTCTCCGTGTTGCTATTTTGTAACCGTAGTAATGGCGGTCCAATCACAGCCCATGGCATAATTCGCCCCTTCAAAGCACCGAAGCAGATTAATTTCCCTCAGGTAATAAATTCAGTCAGACATCTCCCACTGTATCACTGTGTTATATTCATGACCACTGTAAGGGACAGATGTACTATTGTGAGTGAATTTGTCACAGATTCACCAGACATGCTTCTTATTTACTGTGCCATCACCTGCTGTACTGAGTGGAACGCTGCATACTAACAAACCAATTAGGATGTTTAACACTTAAAACATTCTTTTAAAGCTTCATATTCAGTCTATACAAATCTGTATAAAAAGTCTACTTTGTAATGTCAGCTGCAGTGATTCACAATATATACATATATGCCATATTTTATACCTGCATCTCTTTTAAATCAAGACAAAAGCAATGTTGTACTATATTGGTGTGCTCATAAACGTGATTGTTTTTTGTTTTTGTCATGAATGTTGCAAACATTTTATTTCATTTTCATATTTTTGTACTACTAGTCTTATCTACATACATTGGTCGGTATACTAACGAATGGCGATAACTGCCACCTGTGCTTATCTGATGATTTTGAGATTGCATATCCATGTTTTTCAGAGCATCTTTTGGGTTCTGCACTTACGTGGGAATTATTAATTTCAATCAGGCAGACAGTGAACTGTAATGGCGTTAGAGAGGTGTTGGACCTTATCTAGGGTGACCTCAGGGTTTTGTAACTACAACATCTACTGTAGTGCAATATAACGTAGGAGACCGGACCGGGTGCTATAAACATCTCTGCCAAGAACATAATCTGTAAGCCAGAAAACGGTCGTCATTTAACGTGCAGAACATTAGAATAAAACCCTTCCAAATAAGCAAGGTTTCTGCTTTTGCACTGGCCGCTAACATCGTAGGATATACTTCAGGGCCAGCTTCGTGTGGCATGATAGCAGGTTAAAATAAATTAATAAAAAACTGTCAAATTAATAACAACACAGCTATGACAACTATATAATCTCATGTACTGGACCAAATTCCTCAATATCTGGTCAATTTAACAAGAACCCAGTGTTAGACTTGTATCTATTTTCACGTACGAATGTTGTGAATGTGCCGTGTCTTGCTGTAATAATGCTTGGTGTTCCTTCGACTCGTCTTCTCACTGTGAGTGTTGAAATGATTCAGCTGTATGTGAGAGTATCTGTGTTATGTGTAATGTTCACCCTCACTGTATGTCCAGTTATCAAACTGACCTGTGCTTCACCTCCCTGGCTCTCTGTCAGTTTACACCAATTTGCACACTAATAAATGTTCTTTATACATAATTTTATTTCTCTACAGTAATTGGTTGCAACATTCATTGCACTATTCCTTGACACTTGTTACAGGTGACATTTTACATGAAATATAAAAATGGATAAATATAGACAAATTAATATTGCTATAGTATTAATACAGAAATGCAATATTAAGAATGTATTCATGAATTAATAATATTATAAATACTAAAAATATTTAATTACAGAATTTAATACTATTAGAACACATTACTTATTGACATTTTTAGGACATGTACAGTATGCACATTCTGTCCCCAAATTCTTATTACAGAAAAGCTGTAAATTAAAATCAAGCCTATTAAATATGCATTCATACAGTAATTGACATATCAGTGTGTCCTATGGTGTGACAGAAAGTTAAAAAAAAAAAACAAAATAAAAAAACCAACATTGGAGATAATCTCATTCTATTTGTAACTCTAAGAATGAAGATACATTTTTTTACATTTTAGACCATAGAATGCAGTCCAATTTTTTTTGTCAACTACCCAAGTATTATAGTATTATATAAGTATTATACACTGCTCAAAAAAATAAAAGGGACACATAAACAACACAATGTCACTCACATCAAGTCAATCACACTTCTGTGAAATCAAACTGCCCACTTAGGAAGCAATACTGATTGACAATCAATTTCACATGCTGTGGTGCAAATGGAATAGACAACAGACGCTACCAGGAGACAGGCAGTACATCAGGAGACGTGGAGGAGGCCGTAGGAGGGCAACAACCCAGCAACAGGACTGTTATCTCCACCTTTGTGCAAGGAGGAACAGGAAGAGCACTGCCAGAGCCCTGCAACATGACCTCCAGCAGGCCACAAATGTGCATGTGTCTGCTCAAACGGTCAGAAACATTGCACCACAGACTGTCCAGGACTTGGCTTCATTAGGAGCATGCCCAGGCATTTTAGGGAGGTCATACAGGCACGTGGAGGCCACACACACTACTGAGCCTCATTTTGACTTGTTTTAAGGACATTACATC
>JAUMHQ010000070.1:10697283-10708144 GCA_032361165.1 Enteromius paludinosus
TGTGATTGGTTGATTAGATAATTGCATTAATGAGAAATTGAACAGGTGTTCCTAATAATCCTTTAGGTGAGTGTATACTTATATATATAGATATAGATATATAATACACACACACACACACACACAGTAGTCAACATTCCAAGTGGATCTAAACCTTTCATCAAAGTTGTACTAAAATCAAAAAAAGGTATACTATATTGCCAAAAGTATTCACTCACCTTCCTTGCCTTGCATATGTCGGTTCACCCTTTGCAGCTTCAACTCTTTTGGGAAGCCTGTCCACAAGGTTTTGGAATTTGTAAATGGGAATTTACATTCATTTAACATTCTTCCAGAAGCGCATTTGTGAGGTCACATACTGATGTTGGATGAGAAGGCTCCACTCTAATTCATCCCAAATGTGTTCTATCGGGTTGAAGTCAGGACTCTGTAAGGCCAGTCAAGTTCCATTCTCCTGGCAACCTTGGCATTGACAACCAATGTATAGTAATATATATATATATATATATTCACATAAACATACATGTAATAAATATAAAAAGTACACACATTACATAAACAACTTTTATTTTGGATCCGATTAATCATGACTAATCATTTGACAGCAATAAATAAATAAATAAATAAATAAATAAAATGTATTATTTATATAATTATAGTATTTCTATATATATATAATCTTGGGAGTTTGTACTGCATTTAATAAGCATTTTTGAAAAAACAAAACATTCTTTTAAGTGTAATACAATAAATATAATTTACCATGTGTTTATTAAGGTTCCAGTAGTACATTATATTTTGTTAATGCACCACATGTAAAAACACTTAGGACACTAGATATGTATATAATTTTTTTTATTTAAGTTAATTATTTTCTGTCATTCAAACCTTTGCAATATCTATAAAACAATGAACAAGTACAAGCGCTGTACAGTTGACCAAATCACTATATCTGCAACTGAATGTGTAAATGTACATGCATGGACATACATACTGTATATACACACATATACACTATTACAACTGTTGACCCCATGCTGTTTCCTTTGCCATTTAATGCAACATCAAGATCTTTCTAAAACTGGCTTTTAAGGAAATCAAAGAAACAAAAAAAAAAAAAAAAAAAAAGTGTGTAGGGGGGGTGGGGGGTCACATGTCCTTCATTTACTACAAATAAAACTGTCCTAGTTTGGAGTAGTGTGTTTCCATGTTTCAGTCAAACAGCAAATGACTTTGGCACACTGTGCTATGTAAACATTTCATCCAATTCAAAGATTAGCCATCATTTATTGCTCAGAATTTGGCTGAGTTGGCTGAGAAAGCCCATCATTTCGTTGGCTTCTCCTTTGAAGCTGGAGAAAGGTGGCATGACTCACCATGGCAAAAGTGCAGTCCACAACTACCTCTGCTTTTCTGGTCCAGCAGAATCAACAGGAACCTGATGATGCTACAGAATGCAGACAGCAAAATACAGGTAGGTGGACTGATTTCCTTCCTAAAGGCCACACAATCTCTGCCCAGACTCAAGACAGAGAGTCGTCCGCATGTTTCCGTTGCCGTCTTCATACTTACTGATGGAGAACTGCTGATTATGGGACAATACCGAGAGGTGCACACGAACCCAACATATACAAGTCTAAGATTAACATAACACTTACTGCTGATACATGAGGAGAGCTGACTGAAAGCCAGTCAGGGACTCATTTAGTCTGGATTCCCTAGCCTACAATAAGTTAGTCAAAACTGCTATGGTGTTATCCATGAAATGCAGGTGGGTTAACTGATTTGTTTCACATGTCACAGGCTTCTTTGTCTGTTGGATTTATAGCAACACTAGTTCTGTTAAAATCAACCGAAGTACCACAATAATTCACAAGGTATGGATATGAGAAGTATTTCGGGGCATGGATAAATTGCTAATCAAACGGACAAACACAGAGCATGTTGCGTTTCTCCATTGTGTTTTCAGATGCTTCTCTAATGCACACTTCTTCGAAAGCTGCTTAGGAACACACAGTCACACACACAAACACACAAAACAAGTCACATTTTCCTTACAGTATCATGGATAACAAAGGCAGTAACTTTTAACCATGAAAAGTAGAAGGGCGCTCAAGTAATGATATAATGTGCCATGTTTGGCCACAGCTGCTGAGGATCAAGATTGATCTTGCGAATATGAGATCCAAGACTTTAAGGAGGCAGGAAAGAAGCTTTTCCAACTGCAAAGTTATGATGTCAAAGTCAGACAAAATCATGGAAGATGAGGAGTAATACACATCCGTCTTTGCTCGAATCCCAAAAAAGCAGAAGCAAAGCCTCAGATCAGCCTCTGCTTGGAGTTACCAGGTTATGGACATTTTACGTAATACACTTGGCGACGAAAACAAGGCTACATAGAGTTAAGAAATAATGTGGCTGAGAAACATTTGTTTGTGTTTGAAGACGTGTTTTAAGATACTGATTTGTTAGCAGCCAGTGCTACAGTATGTGAATCCAGCAGTCACGTTCTGTACAATGTCTCGGTTCTCCTTCAGAACACACCAGGGGCCCTTACGGGAAACGGGTTGCATCTTTACACATTGCACCTTTAAACAGAAAACAACAGATTGACAATTTAATACAAACTAGAAAAAAAAAAAGTCTTGATTTTTTTCCCCCCGCTCTTTTTGAGTGAGCACCGCGAGCCGGAAAAACACGAGGCTGCCGCTGTCCTCCACAAAGTGTGTCGGTGCGCACAACAAATGAGTCCTCCCCTCTGTCCCATGAGCCCACAAATTAAACCAAAGCCAAACCAATCAAAAAATCCAGTCCAATCACAGCGCGGGAAGGGAGCCTCCACGAAACTTCATTTACATTCAACAATGTTGGTAACGTGACTAGAAAAATAAAAGAGCAATGGGTGTCCATTGTAAAAATAAAAGGAACTGGAATTCAAAAAAACGAGACACTAAAAGGCAAATCAAAATTAAGAAGAGACGAAAAACAGATCCTTTGCATTGGAAAACAAGAAGAAAATAAAATCCCAAACATGGTTTAAGATTCACTTTCCAAGAGCTGGACTACAGATGAAACAGTGAGGTATATAGTTAGATGGAAATAGTCATCATCTTGTTTGTGTTTTCATTGCCCCGTGGCCCTCGAGGACCAGCAGACCACACCATGGCGGCCCTGAGTCTGTATCTGGGCAGCGATTATCTCTCTCAGGGGTGAGTGCGTGCCCAGCACGGGCTGTCCGAGGGCGAGAAGGGGAGGGCTGGGATCGGCGTGTCAAGCTACGGCTGCAGATTGAGAGTGAACTTCCACTGCTGGGTGAGCGACGGGCTGCACACTTCCACCGTCAGGCCGCCGTTCCTCGCGCTTCGGCTGTCCAGGCACAGATTGCTGCCCACGTGCCGCAGTTTGGAGTTGTTTTCGATCTGCTCCCATTTCTGCAATGGAAACATAGCGATGGTGAGAATCTGAGCTGCGGCGCCCCCTACAAACCCCTGCTTTGAGCACAGCATGCTCACCTGTCTGCTGTCGTTCTCCCTGCAGCCCTGCAGTTTGATCTGCGAGCCAGCGGTGCGATCCACCACCGTCAGGCAAAGGTCCATGTGTTTGACTGATTTGTCTTTAGTCAGAGCCCATTCCTGTTCGTGAGAAACATGGTAAGCTGGGAGCATTTGCTGAAAATACACCCAAATATATATACACACAGTAAAAACGGCAGAGAGGCAGCTTTTTTCTTTTTCTTTTTTTTTTTTGTACACAAGTTTAAGTAGTTAATCCACCCAAAAGCACGCTGTTAATTTATTTTAATAATTAATTCTTTAATAAATTGCACTTTATTACTGAATTTTTGTTCAAATAAATGCTTATATTTATATATTTATTATACACATTAAAATAAAAAATGCAAATAAAAAAAATGGAAAAGCATGTTGACTAATCATTCATAGTAAGTTTGCATGCATTCTTATAAACCCACACCTACTGTACATTACATTTTTGTAAATTGAATATTGTATTAAAATGTATTCTTTTTTCTTTATTATGTTTCACATTATTACCATTAGGGACCTAGTCACACAAATTTTTATCAGCTTTGCTGGTAGTCCACTGTATGAAGAATTTGTGAGTATAATATGCCACAGCTTATTTTATTTTGCTATTCTCTCTTAAATGAATGACCTTTTCTTCAGGTTTCACAGGCAAGGCTTAAGCACAGTCGTAGACTAAAATGTAAATCTGAGCTGTTTCAACTGAAAGAAACTTGCAATGACTGATCTTAAAATATATCAGTGTATTTATTTTGTCTCAAGATGCAAACCAGTATTTGTTTTCCTAAGCATGTTTACAAAAATGACTTTAAATGTCTTAACTGAAACATGATCCAATCCTAGCTTAGTCTAAGCCCCGACTGTGAAACCTGGCGACAGTGTCCTGCACCCACTAGTAAAAAAAATAAATAAATAAATAAATAAATCCATCTGGTGTCTGAATAATTTTTGGTTTCACTGTACATGTGTAATCAACCACTTATATCCCTTACTTGCCCACTGTGATGGTAAACACAGATTAAATAATTCATAAAAAACCATGTGTTCCTAATTTATACGTCACTCACCCTCCAGTGCATTGAACATTTAAACTAACCCAAACTCACTGCTGAGTCCATCACCCAGTGCTCTGCTGCCACACCTGTCATAAGACTGCTCAGTACCTGAAATCGGATTGGTACCTGATTGCCTCCTGCATTGTGGCACTCGTACACCCCCACCACGCCATCTGCAAAGTGTCCCAGTGTGTCCAGACAGTTCTGACCCTGCTGTAGTGCTCCAAAGGCTATGTCCTGATGATCAGGGACCCTAAACAAGAAACGAGATACCAATTACACAACCTTTTGAACTGCATTGACTAGTTGTTGAGTTTCAGTTTAAATTTTTTTTAGTTAAAAAGTTTAAAAATGTACACATCTAGACTTTAATTAAAACTGCCTGGACATTTAAACAGCATTAAAGACTCTCAATCAATCAATCAATCAATCAATCAATCACCTTTATTTATAAAGCTCCTTTAACAATACATTTTCTGTCAGTTCTGTCAGCTCCACTTCCTCAATCATTGGGTCAAATCAAAGGTTTATGCACACAAAACCATCTGATCAAAAAGCACATACATACTCACGCACAAAGTTATCCGACAGCTATTTTTCATTAGACTGAGGTCAGACACTCACCGTAGTTCAGGATAGACATTCTCCAGGTACCACTTAAATGGTTTGCAGCCCAACCTCTTCTTCATTTCCAACCGGCTCTGAATGCTGCAAATAATGAGGGGAGGCCAGTGATGTGGAGTTCACTTAGAGGTCTAAATCTTTCAAAATCGAGAACTTCAACTAGATATGTCTGAAATGAATACCCTCTTGTGGCCTTGGCAGTGAAAACAACTCTCTTCAAAACTTTTCCTTAGAAATAAAATTGTAAATCAAGTCAAATACACACTTACTTGCCATAGGGAACGTTACGGGCTGAGGGCACAGCAGCGTAGTAAAAGTTCTTAAAATCATCCATCCAAACCTCTGCCGCTCGCCTTGTGTTCCTGCAAAGACAAACACAAGCACACGAGAGTAAATTACACTTTATGTAGAGATACTGCTTGTCTGCTAATGACCATAACATGTCCACTACATCAATCCTGAATCTAACCCCAACACTAATGGACCTTCTGTAGCATGCCACTGGGTGCTTTATAATTATGACACCATTATGTCACTTGAAGTTTCAATTGCACTGCCTCACAACAGCTCACTTATTACTGGCTGCAATGCTGCATTCACCCACTGGGTGGAGTACATCAACCAGAATAACAAAGGGCTTGTGTGTTTTTCGAGCAATCCCAAAAACAAAGGTACAAAAAGCAAGAAAATTTAGCAGCAGTTATTTCCATCTTCATTCTCACATAATCCTTAAGAAATTATTATAATATTCTGATTCTGATCAAGAAACACAGCTAAATATAATCAATGTTGAAAACAGCTGCAGTAGTATATAATACTTTTGCCCAAAACGTGAGAATTTATAACAATAGAAACTTTCAATTTTGATGTCATAAAAAATGACTAATCCCACACTTTTAAATGCTAACAAGATAATTCAATGTATACCTGGCAAAGACTGTGCCGCTGCCTCCCGGGAAAGTGTATGGATGCTGTTTTCTAAAGACGTGACCCACTCGACTGCAGGGAATGATCTCCAGGCTGCCTCCGCATTGCCAGACCCGGAATGAGATCTCTGATCACAAGAGAAGCCAGAGATTAACAACAAACATCATAAAGCAGCCATTTCCAAACGGGAAAATAAGGGATAATTCCACCTGTTTTATACTCAAAAACAAACAAAAAAAACAAAACACTTCTATGTGAAACTTCTTGATCTTTGCAACTTTGCTAGACACACACACACACACACACACACACACACACACACATGCAAAATACAACTTTATTCCATGCTGATGGATCATTTCTGGAGCTGCTGTAGACTTTTCCACAAGCAGCCCAGCTGAGAAAAGTGCTGTGTTTGTGGAATGAGTCAGGATTTTCTTTCAGAATCCATCATGCCACAGACATTATGACAAAACCCGAAAAACTCTACCTCATTGAGTCTTACACTGCAGTTTTCTATTCAAGTCTCGTTGCTAATATTATAAAAAAGGCAATAGTTCTTTAGTGGTAACCTTACCCCTTGCATTTCTGGCTGAGTAAGGCTTTCCCTCAAATAATCTAATGATACAGAAGTACCGTGATTTCCTTTTCAGCATTAATATACAGAGACACCACATATTTATGGCACATTAATGGGACAGGAATTTAGGAATTACACTGCATTAAAACGGTCCTAAAATTATTTTAGAGGAAGCATAAATTCAAACTTCCTTCAATCCCTCATAAATAGAACAGATTTAAGAGTTCATAAATAGCAATTCAAATGAAATATGTAATATTTAACTGAATTTAGTAGAAATCAAAATATGCATTAGATAATTAATGTGATATGAATCCAGTTACTTTTTGGGGCCACTTCAGGCAAATCTTCGATTCAGCTGAAAGACTGAGAAGGTCCACTGTGTCTTCTGTCAGTCAGCTCGTCCCAGAACAACACAAGAAACGAAGGGCCGTTCAGAAAAGCATCCACTCACCAAGATTCTCACCGCCCCACACGTCCATCATCATGTCGTACTTGCCCAACTCCTCAAAGTAGTTCTTATCCATTACAAAGAGGCCACCAGCAATCATGGGAGTCCTGGACAACACAAGCAACACAACATCAAATCTTGGACTTTACACACTTCATAGAACTTACCAGTCGTTATGTTATCGGATACACTGGCGATGTGTTTTTGTTTCAGTGGCTATTTGTGACTTTAAAAACATTGTGCTCATTTCACTCTCCAATGCCGTGATAGAGCAATCTGATCGCAGCCTCATAAACAAAGTCATTAAACAACACTGGAATCATTAAACAAGAATGAAGAGTGCTGTGTCATGAAGACTTTTACACAGCACATCCCATAAAGGCACCACACTGTTTATTATCTTAATGTACTTTTAATGTAGTCGCTGCACGGTGATTGAGATTTCACATCACAGCAGTGCACCCTCCATACAGTCCCCCATTTCGGTTGCTTCGCACCTTGCTTTCTCTTTTCTGCTCGCCTTTAGCTGTTAATGATTTGAGTCATTCCCTGGAGAACAGACCTTTCACAAACAAACAAGCAAGCACATGGGCTCCTTGGACAAACTTGTTTTATTATTACTACAAGAACTTTAGGGGATTCTTTTCCCATGTTGACAGCAGAATTAACATTTGGAGACAGAGCCCTGTGTGCATTATCGTATTTTTATTGAAAAATCTTACATTATTTTAAAATGTAACATTTTTTAAATGTCAACTTTGCAACTAAGGTTAAGACGGAGTGCATAAAATGCAAAAACTCGAACATTAAGCTTAATAAAAAGGTCTGGAGTTCTGTTTCAAGAGAATCTATACATTAAACAGCTGACATTGAATTAATTAGAGAACAGTGTGTGAAGAACTGACTCACTGGTTCATTATCTAAAACGTTTGAAGTGTGGATTTTTAAGAAGAGAGACTCATTCTTACTTGATAGGAGCAATGGGGTTTCCCTGCCGTGCTCGTCTTTGTTCCAGGGTCATGTAGTCCCATTTAAAAACTAGATTCCAATCAAAACCTAGATAAAGATTAGACACATCACATTAGGATGAAGTCTGACTTTAAATGTAGGTTCGATGCGCTGCTCAACCATGTGTCAGGTAAGGGAATAACACAGCATATTACTGATTCTGACGAACTTCACTAATGAAAGACAGGTGCTTTGTTTAGAACAGCATACAATCTTTCCACTTTAACAGTATGCAGCATCTTTTCTGTGCACAGCATTCAAATGTTTTCACGTAACATTTAATTTCAGGAAAAGACATTTTACACGAAACTGGATTAAAACTGCATTTGCATTACCAGTAGGAAAGACCACAGCTTGCCAAACAGCAAAAGAATAGTCTTAAAGTTTTTAGAAGTCGTGGGGTTTAGGCTTTGGCTCTGGGTAAAATACTGTATCCTTAAAACCTTGCTGCTGGCATGTCTTATTTTCTGAATGCCTCTTGTTTTCTGTCGGCTGTACACACAAATTAACATAAAATGTGACACTCGGTAGCCTTAGATTGTGAAATAAATGCAAGAAAAGAGAAAACAATCACAATACAGTATGCAAATAAATAAGGCGGTTACATTTGGTGCGCTGAACATGTTTAAAAATGTGTACAGACGCAAAATTAAAAATTATACCAAATTACTGGTAACTAAAATAAGGCTGATAAAATTAAATTATATATATTTATTACATTAATAAAATGGAAATAAGCTAAAATAATAAAATGACAAAAATATTAATCAACTATTAATAAAGCACTATTAATAAAGGACTAAAAAAGTAAATATTATAATATATAAAAATAAATATAAAAGGCCTGAATGCTGGTTAACTAGCACACCCTCAAACAAAATGCGCTGAAATAGGCCCATATAAATAAAATTATATTTATAACATGCTGCTTTACAAAATGCAGTGATAACATGGATAGATCAATTTCCATTTTATTTCCCAATGCATTCAAAAACCTTAAAACTCACAGAGGAAAAGCTATTCCACTCAGAGATAGAGCTATGATGCCTAAATACCCCTCAGACAAAAATCAATCAAATGGTTTCCATTCCTAAAAGGACATTTTCTCTTTTGGAGATTCATCATGCTCTCACTCTTATGCACATTGAGCTGCCTCCACAAATTCTCTCTGTATTGCTTTCGCTCCAAACTCACTCCACACAGATACAGTACTTCACACAGAATATAGCTCTGCACATGAAACGCAATAAATGCCATCTGCTGTACTACGTATAAACACACGCAAATACATGCATGAATGGATGCAATCATATCATATACATGCACACAATACATAGGCTCTGGATAGTGATTGCAGTGTTGTGATGAAATAGGAGCTGATGAAAGAGATTTACCTCCTTTAAGATCTGCAGATGCCCCCACGTACTGGAAATTGTCCATGTTAATGACATCTATGATGGGCGACACAACCCGAGTCTTATCCTGCCGAGTACAACAAATGATGTGAAGCTCAGCTGATAGTACACTGACAGTTATATATCTGGTACAAAAAGTACAATTTAACCAGAAATAAAGTGTCCTGACATTAAGAAATGTGCATTTAACTGCCGTTACGAATCACAGCAAATCCATCAGAAACACCTCAGAAAATCCCATTAATCTTGTGAGCTTCGCTGACATATGACTGGAGTATTTAGAGTTGAGCGCTATGAGTTAAACACTCCAAAAAAGACAGGCAATCAACTCTGCTTGATAGGTGTGAAGAATTTAACACTAAATATAAATGTATTGCTTTTCAGACATCTTCCAATATTCATTATGACAATTCTGGGACACCCCGACGAATCAAATCATCCCAACTGTGGGTTCACCTCTGAATTAACAAATTCATTTGTCACCGTGCTGGAATGTTTCTGCGTGGCAATTTTCATATGAACGTAGGTTAATTAAATACAGTTTGTCATTTTAATACATCCTAATTTAATATTTGTCTTCAATTCATTTAGTGAAAAACTAAGTGTTTTTGCTGAATATTTTAAACTTTATTTGCTCCTATTAAACTTTCTGATACTGAAAACGGTAGCCGAAACGGTTTTGGGTTTTTTTTTTGGTCGGCAAAAAATTGCATCGTTCCAAAATGGCTGATACAATACTTTCGGGTCAAATTAATATTTAGCACTTTGAGATTTGCTTCAAATATAAAGTGCATTAGAAATCGAATTAGGTTAGTTCACCTAAAAATGAAAATTCTGTCATTATTTACTCACCCTTATGGTGCGTTCACACCGGACGCGAATTGCGCGAATAAATCACGCTATTCGCGCGTAGTTAGACGCGTGAATATTTTGAGTTTACTCGCTTCATTCGCGCGTACAACAGACGCGAATTCGCAGCATGAGAGGGGCTTCTTCTCCAGTCTCTGCATTGGTGGAGGGAAAAGCAGCAAAACATTCTAAATATTGCTGTTATTGTGCCATGAAATACGAGAATGTAGTTGTTTAAAACACAAATCTGCGGTTTATAAAAAAAAAAAAAGAGAGCGCCTATTTAAAAGTTTGCTTCGCCGATTTCGGAGCCGTGAGCTCCACGTGAACACTGGGTGCTCACTGCTCATGTATCCGCCGAGGGCAGCCTCAAAGCGGCTAGTAATTCTGACACTTGCCGCTGCCTCCTG
>JAUMHQ010000070.1:10708244-10742401 GCA_032361165.1 Enteromius paludinosus
GTAGTGGTTAAACAGGAGGTAAAATTCGTTTTGGGTATATCTCATAGGCAAACTCTGGTTTAATGAATCTATTATGTTTTTTCTTTTTATTACTGTTTTTATGAAAGTACGAAGATGTATCATACAGAGATTATAATTTTGTCTTCCATAGTTTCGGAAGTCTGCCTCCGCTTGCTAGTAATCACGTCACTACTACAAAAAAAGCTCCTGATTGGTTAACGCGGCGCGAATTTTCACCAAAGTTCAGATTTTTCAACTTGAGCGTTTCACGTCTCTGCATTGACTTAGCATGTAAATCACTCGCACTTGACGCTTCATTCGCGTCCGGTGTGAACGCACCTTTACTCCAAACCCATTACACCTTCTTCGGAACACAAATTAAGATATTTTTAGCCATCTGTCCCTATAGACAGCAATACAACTGAAATAATCCCAGATCCGTAAACGTAGTAAAAACACAGGTAAAAAAAAGTCTATGCCATACCAGTGGATCAACTTAAGTTTTGCTATGATTACTTTTTTTGCGCAAAGAAAGCAAAAATAACATCATATACAACCATTCTTCTCCTATGATTTAAGTCTTGCGCTATTTTTGAGAACATTACTATGTAAACAGCCACGGATTTGATTACATCAAAAATACATTATTTCTGTTTAATTTGCGCAAAAAAATCTAGTAGCATCGCAAAAGTGGGATCATTTCAGTTGCATTGCTGTCTATGGAGGGACTGATGGCTCTCTGATATCATCAAAAACATCTTAATTTGTGTTCCGTGTTGACTTTGCAACGACATGAGGTTGAGTAATTGACACATTTTTTTTGTTTGGGTGAACTGACCAAATTTGTAACAAATTGTTTGTATTCACTGTACAAACACTGTATCTGACATCTAGTTTTATATGGTATCAATTATGAATTTCCTTACTATATACTAGGGCTGCACGATTTGGGAAAAATTTCACATTGCGATTATTAGGGTCAAGATTGCGATTGCGATACGATATATAAGTGGTTTGACTCAAAGTGCTTGTTATCAAGGAAAATGCACACACAGATTACTAATAATGCTGAAATCTGTATTTCTCAACTGAGATCCAGTATACAGTGCAATCCAGCAACAACTAATTAAAACTAAATTGTACAAAATTAAATAACAGTAACATCTTTACATTACTGAATTAAATGATATTAAAGTCAAAAGTACTTACTATACTTAGTATATTTCTTTTGGTATCTCTTGTGACTTGGGCGAATATATCTCGCTATTCGCGTGTAGTTGGACGCTTGAACATGACGAGTTTACGTTGGTTTCACACTGCACGCTTTAGCAGGGCATAAGCAGCACATATTTTTTTCCGCGGCCATGTTAACGGATGAGAGCACACGGGCGGCGCAGACACACGTAGCAGGTGCAGAGAAATGATATAAATCAAAGCACATGGCACACAGTGTTCGGAGAAGAACGCTGGAAAATATGACAGAAAGATGCTTGTCTATAACCTGCTGCAGTACAAGCTGCCAGTATGAAAGCACAATTGGCGCGCGCTGCAACTGCTCTGAGTAAGCGCCGCTTCCGCGCTGCTTATGCGTGCAGTAAAACCGGCGTGTTTAACGCGCCACTTAATTCACGTGAATCGCACTGCGGGATGTCTAATTGCGTCTTTGAATTGACTTAACATATAAATCACTCGCGCTTAGCACTTTATTCGCATCTGGTGTGAACGCAAGAATGAATGTCTTCTTACGTCCACGAATGCATTAGTTTATTTAATATAAATCGCAACATTTGCTGTAATGTAATCGCATAGGCTGACATCGCGACTGTGATGTGATTAATCGTGCAGCCCTACTATATATTGTATACTGACTACTAGTAGTTCATGTTTAGGTGAATGCTGATATAAAGCCAGAAGAACTCTAATGATAACTAATGATGAGTGAATGCAATAAGTGGAAAAGTGAAAAATGTCAAAAACCATTAAAAACCGATTCCGTAGGAGTTCAGCTCTTGACAATCTACTCTCCAATTTAGGCTGTATATTTCTGCTCACTCACACGTGCACATACATTTTAAATCAAAATGCTTATTTTGCTTCCATATAAGTCCTGTGTAGAGGTACTTCTCCAGAAGCAGGGCAATATTAAATTCATGCTCGGTATAATAATAATGAAGAAGCGCTTGGATAAATTCTGGGGTCACTAACGCCACAGCTTGATTATGTGCTTATCTGGGTCATCCGGCTGAAAAAGAAGACACCTAACAATATAAATGGGGTTATGAAACCTCTTACTACATTTATGCCTGTAATTTGTACATTCAGTGTCTTGTACTTCTACTCCGTTATTTATTTTGTGAGTCAAAAGCCTTGAGGCAATTTCAGAGTAATTACATGTGCCTGGGGACGCAACTGAAGCAAATATTCCTTTAAGGTCTATCTGATCCTGAACCAGAACGGACCTGCACATCCGCAATTGAGGTGTGTTTACTTGCATTCAACACACCTGTGCACACACACTGAGGAATTATCAGCATGCTGTACTAACACAGGGTGTTGAATGGCACTACATAGTTCCTCTTCACAATATACTTTATGGCTTGTTTGAGAACTGTTGGCAGTCGACAGCAGGATTGGATACAAACAGGTATAATGATATGGCACTGCAAATAAATTGTGCGCGTCAAGACACACAGCCAAAGAAAACAACAACTTTTCATCTACTCTTCTCTTTTAGCATCTTGGCCTGACATTTGCAATTGCAGCGAGCTGCTAAACGTCTGCAGCTGTAATGAGCATGTGTGATTATAGCCTCCAAAAGCAATGGCTAATTTGTCAAATCTGAGAACCATAAGAGAACCAATGATTTGCTGATTGTCAGAGAAAGAAACAATGAGTGAGAGAAAGAAAAACATGTCTGACCTCAGCAACCCTTTCTAGCAGCGGCTCCAACCAGTGTTCATTACACTCGCAGTGGCTGTCAAGGAAGGTTAGTACACTGGCCGTGGCAGCATCTGCCCCTCTGACTCGGGATCGCATCAAGCCTGAGAACACAACACACAAATACAGGATTGAGACTCAAAAGCACTGAACTATGCAGAAGGTTGCTCTCTTTGTATTTTAACCTAACAATCGACACACAAGTGTGCAGGGAACCATAATGATAGTCATACAGATGTCAAAAGTACTGGTATTTTGGGTACTTCACAAGTTACATTAGATTTTTTGGAAAAAGTAATAGTATGATGCCTGTGTATTTGTAGGTTAGTTCTCTCTGAAGGGAATGTATAAAAGTAGACAAAAATCACTGATTGAACATTAAGTTGGCTTGAGAAAGCCGAAGCTTTAAGTTTAAAAAGTTTAAAGTCAGATAATAGACACGATAGATAGATAGAGAAGCAAGTTTCTAGCATGTTTCTAACATGATTAGCAACTTACTAGCATTTGGCTAGCATGAGTAGCAAGTTACTAGCATGTTGCTAGCATGTTTCTAGCATGATTAACAAGTTACTAGCATGTTGCTAGCATGATTAGCAAGCTACTACCATGTTTCTAGCATGATTAGCAAGTCACTAGCATGTTGCTAACATTATTAGCAAGTCACTAGCATGATAAGCATGTTGCTTGCACAATTAACATGTTACTAACATGTTTCTAATATGATTAGCAAGTTGCTAGCATTTTTCTAGCATGGGTAGCATGTTACTGGCATGTTTCTAATATGATTAGCAAGTTGCTAGCATGTTTCTAGCATGATTAGTAAGTTACTACCATGTTTCTAGCATGGGTAGCAAGTTACTAGCATGTTTCTAATATGGTTAGCAAGTTGCTAGCATGTTTCTAGCATGGGTAGCATGTTACTAGCATGTTTCTAATATGATTAGCAAGTTACTACCATGTTTCTAGCATTGGGTAGCAAGTAACTAGCATGTTGCTAACATTATTACCAAGTCACTAGCATGTTGCTAACATGATAAGCATGTTGCTTGCATGATTAACATGTTACTAGCATGTTGCTAGCATGTTTCTAATATTATTGGCAAAGTTACTACCATATTTCTAACATGATTAGCAAGTTACTAGCATGTTTAAAAAAAAAAAAACATCTGGGAGTATCAGTGTTAGTGGATCATATATAATAATGCATTGCATTTTTTTATTAAATTTTTACATTTCTAAATGTTTGTTTTAATATTTTATAATGTTGTTAGATACCTAAAATTAAAGTTTAATTTGTTAATTGCCAGTATTTCTGTCTTATCATCATCTATTTATAATAAAATAATAGGTGTGACGAGACACTTATGCCAGGAGACGAGACACTGGGTTCTCGAAAACAAGACAAGATGAGATATTTAAGATTTTCTTTTTTTAAATAAATCCTCAAAGATAAAACATATTGGGAAAGAATTTTATTCAACAAAAACATTCCGAAAAAATGTAGGGGCATTTTGTAATCTACTTTTTGAAATTAAACTATTTTAAATTAATTACATGCAGTAATAAACACGTGAACACTGCAAAATATTTTGCCTCAAGCTGACAAAAATGTAAAATAGTATAAATAAATAAAAAACAAATAACTCTTTAAAAAGCAGGGTTTGTGAAGCTTCAGCCGGGCCGAATATCTAAACAAACTTGCCTTCAGCAAATGCCGCTCCAGTTTAAAGGCCAAAGTATACTTGGACCATCTGCATTGCGTCAGGAGGGCTCGCGGACAGGGTGCAGGCAATTTTTTGAGACCGCACGGACTGTCCGTGTACAACAGTGTATGCGCGAGAAGAATGCGGAAAGTGTGCAAGTCAATTGGTGGCATTGAGCATGTATCGAGCTCATCCGTCCGCACTAATCCGCAGTTGAGTATAACTTACTTTAAAAGCTGTGTGGACGCGGCCTTAAGTCTGCCTACACTTGACGCGATAAAGCGACCATTGAAAACCATTTGGGATTCATGTAAGCCAGTAAATAGAATGCGGCAGCAGTTTCCTGTTGGAGATTCGTTGCACCGCATCATACCATATCGCGAGGATTTCGCCAAGTTCATCGCATCTCGCATACACCCCTATAAAATAAATTCAAAATGTAAAAAATTAAACTAAGTGAAATTGTAACCATCTGTTTGGCTTAGTTGTTATTTTGTGTGGGAGAATTTTAATAATTTTAAAAATTATTTTATTTTTTCCTCTCTCGCTTATCTTTTTTCCCAGTATCTCCTTAATTGAGGAGTTTGTTCAGATACATATTTACATGAATATAGGAGGGGTTTTTTTCCTATGAACTGATATGTTTGTTTATGAGCTGTATATGCATAAATGCATATGTAACAAACCATGTTTAATACCGCTAATTTTTTGCTAATATTGCTTTATTTTTTTATGCATTGTTAACTTTGTATATAAAAGAAAATAAAAGTAAAAAATATATATATTAAAAACAAGGTTGTCATCATACCACATGGGACAATGTAAGCAAAGAAAACACTTTAAAATATAATAAAATTTTATAAATGAAAGCTCATTTAGTGGCTCATGTGGAGACATAAAAAGCAACTGTCACGCACTAAGAAACATTAAATATCAATTAACCTGTTTGGCACAATAAAATCTATATGAACTTCATGAGCACATATTTATTTAAAAAAAATGTTGACTCTCGCATCTAATCTACTTTCTTTTCCTTACCATCAAGTAATATGTGTTAAAAAAAGACATGATTTTTGAAAGCTAATACAAGGAGCCTGTTTAGTTGGACTGAAATAGGATTTGAAGAAAAAGGCTTTGGATACGAATAAACAAAATGCAGTTTTGGCTACAGAACAGCATTTTTTGCTTGACATATATAAAACGACCTTCCAAAAATACACTCCAGCTCGTAACAGACCATTTGCCTTTCTCCCCTTTAATTTTCTCCATATTTGCACCTATGAAGTATGCAGTGCTTTTAATGACTTCATGTTGAGGCTGGTCACAATTAGTCCCAATAGTAAAACTTCATCTAGTTCGAATAGACGCCTAGATTTTAATGACCAAACAAGAGCTGCTAGTAAAGGGCCATTGGTCCTTACACTCTGTATCAACTAGGGTATAGTTTTGATTAACACTGTTACTGTAATTCAGAGGGTTATAAATCACTCACCCTCTCGACGATCGTTTCGTAGGACTCTCACTTTCTCAATTTTCCCAAGTAAGGCACCATCTTCAGCTGAAAGCCCAGAGAAAACATTGTGTCAGCTCAAGTGTTCAGGGTAATACATCTCTCATATTATATATGCTGTAGTTAATATACACAGGAGAAATGTGGTAAGATGTGCCAGTGGGCAACTTGTGTCACTTCGTTAATTCAGAAAAAGTCGGCACAAGTTTGTAAATGTCACCATATATTTAGAAAGGGCACATCATGTACAGCTTGCTACAAACTTTGGTCTTGAGATACTTTAAGGCAGGGAACTACAAGTCAAAATTCTTCAGTGATGGCGAACAGAAACCCAACAGAAAATGATTTTCCACAATTCCTCAACTAAAGAAGCCACTTCATCTCAAACATAAAAGAAACCACAAGGTAGGAGCATAATTTCATATTTTCTTGAAACCTTAATTGACTGTGTCCCTTTTTGACATTTCTTTGGTCGTATGTTACCAACTAATAAAAATGAATAGCAGACACTCTGAGATATAAGCAGGTGCACTAGTTTGAGCCCCATCTGAATTCTCCTTGCCTACAGATGACAATTTGATTAAAAAAGGGGCACAGATACCGAACTCTCTGCTACATATTGTAAAAACAAAAACTTGAAATGAAAACGTAATGGACAGTAATGGAAAGTAGGATCACAAGTAAAACCACAGCAGAAAGACGAGGACTAATAAGTCCAGTTTGCAGCAGAACGTTATAGAGCAGGGCAGCCCTGCCTTAAGGACAGAGTTCATATAGAGTTCAGACATCTGAAGGGGTCACACTAGGTGTTTAAAATCCAAAAAACAAAAAAGTGCAATGAGCTGGGGACTCGGGAACACTGTTGGTGCCATGATGACACATTTTATACAGTCATACAAATCTCAGTTGGACAGTTGTTGTGTTCCCCTATACGGATGCACAGCATGATTTATGTTGAGAATACAAGAGTATGTGATGATATATACATGCCCCATGAAAAAAACGACCTAAACATCACAATGAAAAACTGACTGATTAATCATCTCACAATCATATACAATATTGGTAGCTAAAGGTCAAAACACTTACGGTTGTCACTGTAGTCGTCCACCAAGATGATCTCTTTGACCAGATGAGAAGGGCTCTTCTTCAGCACACTGAAGACAGGAAAAGAGAACAGGGTGAATGCATTATGCTTAAGTATAGAGAGAGAGTTAGAGAGTGAGAGAGTGAGAGAGTGAGAGAGTGAGAGAGTGAGAGAGTGAGTGAGTGAGTGAGTGAGTGAGTGAGTGAGTGAGTGAGTGAGTGAGTGAGTGAGTGAGTGAGAGAGAGAGAGAGAGAGAGAGAGAGAGAGAGAGAGAGAGAGAGAGAGAGAGAGATTAGTCTAGATTTTTAGCAGATATGCCAAACATAGGAGGTATTAATCAAACGATTAGGGTTCATAGGATAATTGTTTTTATTTAGAATTTAATACTGGTGTACAGTAAGGGTGCATTCAATTAATCAAGTATCATTAAAAGACATGATATTGAAAGAATCCTGATTAGAAAATGTATTACAGCTTTCACAAAAATATTAAGCAGCATAAGTGTTTTCAACATAAGTAATGTTTCGTATGCTAATTACGAAACATTATTAACATTACTTATTTTTTATTAATAATATTACTTGTGGAAAAAGCTTTAAATCAATGTTTACTTGAGAAATACTCAGTGTCACTGTTTAAATTTCTATTTATTCATACTGTAAATAAATGTGTGCGCTTAATAATAGTTTTGCTATATTCATATTAGTACAAAAACAGTGAAATTTTACCGGTATTGGCATTATTATTTTGGTATGGTGACAATCCCACATCACAGTGCATATTAAACATTGCCATTTGACATGTGACGTCTCACCTGACCACAGTGCGCAGCAGGGCTGAACGGGCCTCATTGTGGAAAGTGATAACCACACTGGACGCAGGAAGATCTGTCCTCCACTTTTTCTGACGACAACTGAGAGAGAGCGAAAGAAAAAGAAGATGCATTAATATATGGGCAACCACTTATATTTTCTTCAAAAATCGAGTCGAGCTCAACTGATGATCAAAAACATGAGACTGACTGTATTTGTATTGAAAGAAGCGTTACACAGTGAAACCCACGGTCACACTGCTACACCTGAATGCAGTATTAAACCCTTAGAGGAGCTCAAAACCGACATTCATTTAACGCTTCTCTGAAGCAGAGATGGACAGGGAGGTCATGCATGTTTAAACACTCTGGACTAGCGTCTACAAACATGCACACACACATATGTGCACACTACTGTATAAAAGGTTTCAGCTACACACACTCACACTGTTTTTATCCCGGAGGTTTTAATTTGACAGCTATGGGTCTAATCCTCCGGTTTCCTAGCACCTCTCATCTCAGGATAAGAGCACACAATGCTTCCTCTGCACTGATGCCATTGATTTTGTGGCTGCTGGATGCCTGGCAGGGGAATCAGGGTCAATTCCTTCTACACTGCTGTTAAACAACAGGTCAGGGTTGAGAGCCCACCACCAGAGACTCAAACTGACTTCAGTAAAGGGATGAGATTAGTGTCATCCATGACACTAATACTACACACTTGGCATTTAATTCCATTACGGCCAGAGAAATCATTCCTAAAGGTATAAGGTGGCACGTCTATATTTTTTCCCAACGTTTTTCAATCTTTTTCCATTGGACGTGTATAGGCATTTCAGCCATTTTCCACTCCTTGACTTCTTGGGAATACATTAAGGGCCAGCAAACATTTCTAGCCTGTTTGCTGGAGGTCTCGCGAGGAATAGCTGTGCAGTAGGCCATTAATAGAATGGAGTCTTTGACTAGAAGACAAGCACTTTTTAGAGCATATCCCATTGGCAAGCTTCCCTCCGCTGGCCTCCAACCACCCAGCATGGCACCAAATAAACTCTCAAATACTTCCACTGCTGCAGCTCAAGTCAATAGCTAATAGAA
This sequence comes from Enteromius paludinosus, assembly GCA_032361165.1. NCBI lineage: Eukaryota > Metazoa > Chordata > Actinopteri > Cypriniformes > Cyprinidae > Enteromius > Enteromius paludinosus. The sequence continues at coordinate 10,717,388 of JAUMHQ010000070.1, forward strand.
TAAATGTTCTGGTCTCAGTGTGCTGAATGCATGCTTCTGTGTTTTAAGATTTTGATTAACAAATCAATACTTGTAATTAAAGCAGCTGCATTAAACACCAATATTTAAAAAATGATGAACTCAGTAAAATAAGGATAATGTAAAAAAAATTATGTGACAAAAGCACTGAATAGACAAACACATAGCAACTTAAAATATATTTTAAATTATAATATATTATTTAGAAAATGCATAAAACTATAATAAATATTATATACACACACACACACCTACACATATACATACATATATATACACACACACACATACATATATATACACACACACACACACATACAGTATATACACACATATATACATATACACACACACACATACAGTATATACACACATATATACATATACATATACACACACATACATATATATATATACACACAAATATATATGTATATACACGCACACACACATATATACACACACACATACATATATATATACACACACACAGACATATACACACACATATATACACACACACACACACACAAACACACACACACACACACACAATATCTGCAATCAGTGGGATAAATAGCAAATAATTCTGCATAAAATAAGATTTTTAGATACACATCCATATTTCTTGCATGTTATACGTTATAAGATGTTATAACACCATTTAACACCCCCACCCCCCCATCATTCATTAATACAATGGCAAACAGGTCCTTTTTATATTTTTTTATTACAGCAGCGGTCCGAACACCAGGCACAAGCTGTGGCCTCAGCGAGACAACAACTACACCCGCCAAAAACATTTCCAATAAGACACGTGGCCTGCTGCCATCAGGGGTAACAACAGAAGCAGAGTCTCTCAGGAGTAAACAAAGAGCATGTGCTCCTCATTACCAGCTTAGGTAAGCGTTTAACAGAGGGATTTAAGACTAGTGTGCTTCATCCTTTCAGTTCTGGGTAAATTTGCTAGAAGGTAATGATGCAAAAACAAGGAGGGCATATTCTCCTTACTTTTGGGTAAAAATACAAAAGGTTGGCATTCTAGCAAACAAACTATAACGCTCTGACCTTTAAAAAGGTCTCACGGCCGTTTGTGCGTCTTCTGTGCTGAACGTGACTACTGCATTGGGAATGCAGCTCACGCGCTGCAGGGATGGTGAAAGGGCAGTGATAAGAAGGCTTACAACAAGGATAATGTCATCTGCAGCATCAGCAGCTCTCCAGGAGGCAAACTGACTGACATATAGTGACAAGATGTTTACATGCAAACGCACAGAGGAACACTGCTCAAGCCAAACACATTTACAGCAGCGAACCCAGAGACAGCTTCCACTGCTCATCAAAACAAACAAAAAACATGCGTTTTAAAAGCAGACACTGCAGCATAAACTACCATCTAAAACAAGCAAGTGAAAATTCTTGGATATTAAAGCATTCCTTTCTGAATATGTATTATGATGAATACGCGCCGCAATGCCTGCAACACTGCAAAAACCATTAAATGATCTAATGTGACAGAACGCTTAGATTTACAGTCTTTCCTTTTCAGTTTCCATCTTGGAATTATACTGGACTCATCTTGGTGGTCTATTTAGTCATATAACAAGCATTCAATATGGCTGTCTGGGACTTAATAATAAATAATAATAAAAATAATATAATAAAAATATTATGTGTTATTTGATAACAGTTTTGTAAGAAATAAAAAAAAATAAATCAATAGTTTCAGCCTTAGACTTAAATATCTGTGATGGCTCTACATATTTGCTGAGAGCAGAGGCTGCAGTAGCTTTTTGAGGTTATTTCTTTGAATTATTCTCTTACCAGCAGTAAAAAGATTTCAATTTAATATTCATATGAAATATTATAAGTTGAGGTGTAGGTCAGAGGTGACACAGAGCAGCAATGTGCGCTGCCCCCTCAAAATGTATCATTTGTGCTCTGTTAAAAACTCACAAATAAAATACATCCAAACCCTATAATTGCAGGAAAGAACCTAAGGCATTTCAGATTACAGCTAGTTTAATAAAGACAGAAGCTATTTATGCTAACTTCAACAATAAGTGAGTGGGCTAGTTATTACAAAACACTACAAAAGTGTTTTTTCGATGCAATCAACCTTGGTTATTTTACTATAACACTGAGGTGGAGATAATTGACAATATCTGCAATAAGTGGGATAAATAGCAAATAATTCTGCTATTAACAGTTTAAATACAACTGTAAGTAGAATATCACTAAGAAAATACTGCTGTAAATAGTCACAGTGTAAATAGCCTCTATTGCCAATTAAACTTGGCGCAAATAATTACTGCCTTACATATTTGCATACATAAATACATTTAATATGCATATTTACTGTATACGCATGATTTCAAAAGTCTGATGCCATAAATTCAGTAATGGTAAACATATAATATATGTCAAATAAATGATTAAATGCTTTCTATTCTTTCTATTTATTAAAAGAGCACTGAAACAAACATCAGTTTCCACAAATATTCAGCACACATAGGAAAACCGAAAAAGGTTGTAACATTGTTATTATTGTTACAATAGAATATTCATTTAAATTGTAATTATATTTTAAAATATTACTGTTGTTCATGCATGTGCAGTCTAAGTAAGCATAAGAGAAAAAAACGACCCAAGCTTAAAGGTAAAGTGCATCAATCAAATATCTGAACTCTTGACCTTGTGTCTAAAAGAAGAAATTTCCTCTGTAGCTAATGTTTATGTTATAACTCACCTTTCACGGAAGGAGATAAGAAGTGTTCGGTAAATCGTAACAGAATATGATCTGAACATTTTGCTCTTGCTCTGTTCAGGTCACACGTGACGATCTCCGGCACACATCCATTACAATGCAATTTGAACTCTGTCCAACCAAACCATAGTCAACAACATTTGAGGGCCGTGCCAGTAACATCCCCTGCCAAATGCCTTTAACAGAAATCCAGCTGACCTGAGATTACGATGCCCAAGAATAAACATGTCAACCATTATGTACACAACACGACTCCCCAACCTCACACTTCACACATACAGCAGGGGCCAGATGTCTAAATATCTGTTTTTGAAAATCAGGGATTGAAACTCGTTTTAATCTGGACCTACAGTAGTTGCAATTTTGAGAAAAAAAGAAAAAAATTGAAAATAAGTATAACTACGTCATTAATGTAACTTTCCATATACCTTCTTGCTTCCATTGAAGCCGCTTTTTGGTAAACATGTTAAGTTTTACACAATTCGAAAGGCAAATTGTTAATCAAAATGCACCGTTGTCCATTATTTGCAAACATATCAATTGTTTTCCCCCAGTGTTGAAATCTCTTTTCCTTTTTAGCTCCGAAGCACACTCATGGGAAGAGGGCACTCAAAACATTTCACTGCAATTGTACAAATGTGACAAATAAAACTTTGGACCTGGAGGGATCAGATCGATATGAAATACTGACACAAAGAAAGGAAATGGTACTGGGCAGTGTGAGTGAGAAACACATCTTAATTACACAGTCTGTGTGGCAGTCATACAACAGTGGGTCAATGTTAGCTTATGTGGCTCATGGAGACTTCGGTCGATGACTTCATGACTGCTCTGCCAGTTGCAGCGGTTGGCAGCACTGTGAGATATTCCCAAAAGCCAGGCAGTCACCGGCCAAAGCACACAGTAGTTTTTCTGCAAGACAGGGCCAGAGCTCAGACGGTTCAGAGGGACTTTGAAAATCGGGCAGGCTTAAAAAGGTCATGCTCAAGAGAGTGAGGAAAGAAAAGATGAACAGATGTCCTTGCTGCATCTCCAAAAAAAAAAAAAAAAAAAGAAAAAAAAAAGTGGGTTCTCATCATTCAGAGATCTGTTTCCGGCTTATTGATGCAAATATCTGCTGCTGGGCTTAGCGAAGCACCATAAATTAAAGCTCTGCTTCCAGACAGCAGAAAATTCAATTCTGTCCATACTCTTGACTCAGAAGCCGTTCACGCAGGATGGGTTCAACTAAAACAGCTAGAAGCCACATGACACGCGTCTTGAAATGCATTGTGTAGGGATGTATAATAGATCTGTTTTTATACATTTTAATGTACTTTATTGTATCGGACAATACATGTATGCATACCCATTTTCTCTATTTTTACATTCTCAAATCAAAATAAATATACATTCATATGATACATGATAATGTTGTGATGCCAAAATTCTAAAATGACTAGTTGTAGCTTTTTTATGTTTAATAATTTATTTGGACAAAACGAAATATAAGCACACATGACCGATACTATATATGCTTTCTCGTTTGAGTGTTATAGAATACCTTAATAATACTGATTGTTGTTGTAACTCTTCTTTAGGTTTCTTTTATTATTGTTTTATCTGGGGAGGTACTTTAATTATTCATAATGAAAATGATAATTGCTTCTATTCCTGCTATCAGATTCATAGCAATTAACAAAACAGACAAGGGTTTTATGGTGTTGTGAAGTAAAGACCAACCTAAAATAATACATTAATTAAAATGTAGAGGTGTTAGTGAGGCCAGCAGGGTGTGCTCACCTTGTGGTCTGTGTGGGTCCTAATGCCCCAGTATAGTGACGGGGACACTACACTGTCAAAAGAGCACCGTCTTACGGATGAGACGTTAAACCGAGGTCCTGACTCTCTGTGGTCATTAAAAATCGCTTGACACTCATTGAAATAAGTTGGGGTATAACCAGTCCTGGCCAAATTCCCACTGGGCCTCATTTATCATGGCCTCCCAATAATCCCCATCCATTGATTGGCTGTATCTCTCTCCTCTTCACCTGTAGCTGATGTGGTGAGCGCACTGGCGCCATTGTCCTGTGACTGCCATCGCATCAACCAGGTGGATGCTGGACTCTAGTGGTGGTTGAGGAGAGACCCCCCTCCCCCACATGATTGTAAAAAACGCTTTGGGTGTATGGCAATACATGATGAAGCGCTATGTAAATGCTTCATTCATTCATTCAATAAATAAATAAAACCCAAATAATACAAAAATAAATCAGTAAAATAGATTTTTTTTTAATTAAATAGAATTTAATATAATAAATAAATAAATGTACTTTTTAGAGATATTAAGATATTTTTGATGAAGTGTCATGGTGCTCTTGTGAATGCATTTCAAAAACTCGGTGAATGCACTCTTCTCAGTTTCTTTGTCATAACATTAAAGTTGAACCACTGATGTCACACGGACTATTTTAATTATGCTTTTACTAACTTTCTGGGCTACCCTTCTTGCACTGCTGTCTGTGTCAGAAAGCTCTTGTATTTCATCAAAAAATATTTTAAGATAACAAAGGTCTTAAAGCTTTTTAAAAGAATGATTTCAGTATTTTGTCGCCAATCTATTTAGAATTTTGAAAGTGGAATTTTAATAATCAGCCATTTATTGGTCATACAACAAAAATAATGATGTCTGATACCATTAAGTAGATAACTGTAACAACGGAGAATACCTCTGCATTCTTTAAACTGTGACATGCCACAACTGCCAATAATGTCAGTCTAACACAGGTTAATTTAGAAAAACAATCTAAAAACGGCCAAAGCAGATGCAAGAACGTGAGAATGTGTCCTGTGTGAACGGTGAAGAGTCACCGCGTTTATTTACATCACAATGCAGTGGCAAAAGTGACCCTTGAAATTCCTGGAACTACGAGCTGGGGGAAAAAAAACATCCAGTTCTTAAACTGTACACTGACATATCAAAGTGGGAAATAGACTCCTTGAAGTCAGGAACTGCCAACTATCCAAGTGTCCTGCCGAGTAAACAACACTGTCACGCCAACAACCAACTTCCCTCCCATCTACCCTCAAATCCCTACAAATTAGTGTTGTGTTTTTCAGTATTGCATAGGACTATTTTTAAAAATGTTTTTATTTTTTTCAATTAAGGGTCAAGTTCATCCGTGTGCAATGGGGGGTAATTTCCTAAGAGGGCAGCATCTCCCAAGCAGCCTGTTTATGTTGTGCGGAGACGCGACAAGGGGGCTGCCCTGCTCATGACAAGACTTCCTGCATGTCAGCAGTAAATCAACGAGTCATGGGAGCCCAGCTCTGCACTGCAGGCCTTCAGTGGAAACAATAGCACTCGCTAGCCAACCTTAACAGTCTGCACCTTCACCCCGCACGCTGAGCTCTTCAAACACATGTGTCAGTCCACATGCAGACTGTGGCAGGACCACAGACCGAGGCGATGGTGGTGAATGCTTGAGTAGCGCTTTCCTGCCCGCTTTGCTTTCAATGTTTCTCCATAAAGCTTTTAATAGACCAATGAATGCCATGTCCACAAGTGTTATATAACTACAACACACAATTAAACCATACTTAACCAAAGTATCAAAAATGGCAAAGACCCAAGCAACATAAATTAAGAAATGTACAATATTTTTTCAGAACTAAAAACTTGTTTACTTTAATAAACTTTACAATTTATACCATATGTCTACACATAACAAACTCTCAATGATCAAATTCAACTGGAAAATCTTTAACATTTAAAATATAAAAATGCTCAACGGATGTTGACTGATATTTTTATGAAGTAATAATGTGTTGTTGTTTTTTAATTGATGTGGGGATACTGGTAAACTTTTTGCGTGACCAAAATATCAAAGATATAATTACAAATAACATATAATTCTATATGTAATGCAGACCATGACTCTTATTTTGAAATATGGGCCACTACCCGTTTTTTATTATAAAAACGAGGGAGACATAATGTGCATGATTTCAACCATCTACTGTATACCTTTATAATATAAACACCAGAACTTAAATGTAATAATTCATCAATAGTAGATCATGACTAATCATTTGGCATAAATGTATGGTATTCATTGATTGTAGAGCGTTTTGACTTTGAATTAATTAAAAAAATAAATGTGCATTGAACAATAAATCATAGCCTTTTAAAGTTGAATAATCATACTAGGCTGTGCCACAAATCCAATTTTTTAATACTAAATATAATGATAATTAAGACTAAATTTGTAAGAACACACTGTTTTCCTGCAAATATCATGCTTGAAATATTCAGAGCAATTTGTTTCTGCCTAACATCAGGTAGTTAAAAAAAAGAGCACTAATTCATCATAACGTTCACGACAGCTAATTCAGAGACAACGACTGGCTGTGGGACCAATTTATGTTCATTTAAGCACAACCAAGCACCCTACAGCTTTTACATCAGCCCTGTGAGAAATGGGAAATATATTTCTGGTGAAGATGCACATGATGTTTTGCGTGAAGATATCTAGGCTGTCTCGATCACAACAAAAGGCAGTTACATCTGGTTATTATAAAACAGCAGTAACATGAGTGTTTGATGGAAACCACGTTTTCTCACGCAATCGATACAGTCTCAGCTAAGTGCAGCTCTAATGATGTTACAGTATGTTCAGGGGACCAGATAATACTTCTAAGGATCCTAAAGCTTTTTGAAACTCGAGAATTAAGCCATTTTTGAACGGCACTAGAAAAGGCGGCTATGTGTAAAAGAAAAATAAATAAAAAATAAATCAATCAATCAGTTGCACTACCACTTTGTGTTTGCTTTTTTGTTTTCTCTCTGTCTGACTCTATAAAACAAAACAGTCTGTCTCAAAAGTTTGGGGTTGGTAAAATTACTCTTTAAACTTTTATTCAGCAAGAATGCATTTAATTTGATCAAGAACAACAGTAAAAACACTTATGGGCACAAAAGATTTCTGCTTAATATAAATGTGGTTCTTAAACTTTCTATTTACCAAAGAATCCTGAAAAACACATTTGTGTTGCTTAAGATTTTTGCTGAAACTGTCAATAATAAAAAAATATATGACAATAAAAATTACAATAATACAAAAGGTTCCTTGATCAGCAAATCAGACTACTAGAATGCTTTCTAAAGGATCACATGAGACTGGAGTGATAACTGCTGAAAATTAAGGAATAAATCACAGAAAACAGTTTTCTGATGTACTGTATTTTTTGTTTATTGCCCATGTAAACTACATCCTTGGTGATCCTTTTATTAAAAACCATACAATTCCAAGCAGTTTACCTTTAAAACTTGTGTGCAAGGCCTTATTGACATGTTAAAAGACTGGACTGAAATGCTTATGAAACCTGTTATAAATAAAATTCAGAACGAGTAAGTTGGCAAACACTGAAGAAGCATTGTTAAGGTGCAAATGTGGGTGGTCAAGCATTTTTCGAACATCAAAAAAGTAGCCCAAGCTTGCAAAACTCTTTAACTGAATTCAGAACAACTTCTCCAGTCCCTTTATCAAAGAGAGAGAAAAATAAATAAATAAATAAAAAAACACAGTACATAGTACATACAGTAGTACAGTACATAGGAGAAATTAATGTGGACATCTTACCGGGTATTTCACAGTTTGTAAACAATTCTTACAAATGGATCCTAAAAGATGCAAAGAAAACCTTTTGTAACCAAATGGTTTAACTAAACTTTGATGCAGAGAACCGTGAGTGGCCAATTTAGCAGAGGAAGAAATTAGTGTCCAGATATTCCCACTCGTGACGTCAGCAAATATGACGTTACTTCAGATGCCCACTCAATAGTAAATGACTTTCCCCTGCGAGACTTAAACACAAGTATGTTACAGCTGATGAGATTCATAACAGCCAAGACCATTTACTGCACCTAAGAGGACAAGCTCATTCTCCAATTAAACTACTCCTTATTTTCCACTTATACATTCAGCCCTCTACTTATATTGTCAAACCTGCCTTGGCATCTGACAGCCATTTAAGCCCGAAGACAATCCGCTACTTTGCCACCTCAAGGACACTGTGACCGACAGACAGATGAAGATGAAGTTTTGAAAGACTCCCTGATTTGCTGGAGAAGGGCTTTTCATGCATTTCCCTATCGTTGTGCTGTGTAAGCATCTCTCATCGAATGACAGGCCTCTCTTCATGAGAATCCGAAATTAATTTAGCACATTAATTTTGACTGGCTTTATCACAAAGAAGCACTGACACTGTTCTTAACATTCACTACGTGTTGTAAAGTAAGGCACACCACATAAATTAGGCAATGGAAAAACCGTACGTAGTGAGGCAAACGCTCAGCATAACATGAACAGTCCATTATTAGTGGAAAGGGTGCTTTAATACTCAACAGAACCAAAGGAAACGGGTTTAATTAGATTTTGTGCCGAGCAGCATGAGTCTAATGTTCAGCTATGTGAGTAACTTAGCTTTAAATAATGCTTTTACTAAACTTAATTCAAGTATGAAAAGTGTCACCACACATTGGAAATGGGCATCTTAAACCAAACTGTAATTCAACAAATATAGCAGAACTGAGTAAATTATAAAATTAGACATCAAGTTAATTCAATGGAATCTCTTACAGCTAACTACTACAGTAGCTATTGTATCAAGTTTGTTTGTTTGTGTTAAACGCCATTCCAGCTTCTGTGGCTGCCTTCACTGCAAGAAATATATTGCTATTGTCTAAAGAGCAAGCAAGCTTGCACAAAGTGATATTTTATTTGGACTAGGGATGCTCATTTCGGTTATTTCTCATAACCGACAACCGACAACATTATTTTAAAGGAGAATTGAATTCAAAGGATAAACGCCTGTGACCCGTTAAAAATAAAAATATTATCAAAGATGGCAACGTCCACAAAACTAAAAACTGCGTGTGTTCCGTGAACGCGGTTGCGAGTCCTGAACATTTCCCGGTGAGTTCCGTTACAGAACGCGGTTGTCACTTCCTGTACTTAACAACTAGTATTCTGCTGCTGTGTGAATGTGGCCAATAAAATGCTATTTATTTTTTGTCAACACAATTTTATATAGGCTATGAGTAGGTAAAATACTGAAATAAATTAATAAAATGAACTTTTAAACCGTTTAACCATAGCATTTTCACAGTTTTTTACTGTTAATTGATTACTGTCATATCATACATGCATCATGAGCCCCAAATAAGCATGTTAGAATGATTTCTGAAGGATCACGAGACACTAAAGACTGGAGTAATGAACAAGATAAATATGAAAACTCTTATTGAAATAATATTTGGAAATCTATTCTGATCAAATAAATTCAGTTTTGTTAGGTGCAAGAGACTTCCTAAAACAAAATCTTTGTTATCATATATTTTCAACCAAGACAACATTTCCACCTTGGGTGTGCATTATTTTCTAATAATTCAACTGCCCATCTTCAAATATTCATTATAGGAAAAATCCCAAACAAATAAAGATGATTCAATGTTGTCCCAATGCAAATAATTTAAGTAAACTATTAAACTAATTAAACTGACAGCATGTAATGAAAAATAAGTTTACCGAGTAACTGAGTTGAGCATTAGATCATTTCAGTGAAGTGAACTGAACGAGAAGCAAAGCTCTGTTTCTGAATGAGTGGAGCTAAAAACTCGACTGGGACTTACTGGTCATGTCTGGTGTCAGGGACACTGCGGTCCATTCGGAGTTTGTCACTCTCAACCTGGTTGAACTTGTTGCGGGCGTAGGGATCCTGCCCTGGCCTCACCACTGTAGCTCCCACGTATAGGTCCTGGTCAAAGTCCTGCCACCTAACCTTCCCTGAAAAAGGGACAAAAATGATTAAACACCGGACATCAGACAAAAACACAAAAAACTAAAAGAAGACCTAGATATTTGCAACACCACCAAAAAAAGAACAGATAAATAGCTTTTCTTGTCATTTCCATTACCAAAAGGCTTTTACCCATAGTACAAGTAAATCAAATACTGTGGATTGATTGCTTTAACATACTGACTGAGTAAGCTACTTTCCATTCAAACAACTCTCAAACTATCAATTTGTCAGAAAAAGTACATGTCCAAAGATGCCCATCTCACTTCAGACATGAGGCTTGTCATTTACCAAAGACACACTACAATTTAAAGAACAAAGGTGCACTCAAGTTTTTGAATTAAATACTCATGTTTCTTAGAAACATCCAAGACAAAACCCTGAATGCACTGCTGCCCATTATTACATTATAAATCACAGTCGCCCAAAAGAACGTGAAAAGAGCTGGCTAGACATCTTTAGTTGATTACAACCCAGGTGAATCTGTCAAAGACGACATTTGCCAAATGATAATATATGAGGATGTTTGCCAAATGGAGCCAGTCCATAACAGCCCGCCTTAAATGATTTCCTAACTACAAGCTTTGCTTTTCCTCAACAAAAAGTGTTATTTTCCCATTTTGATGTTAGTCACATCTCACGTTAACATGTCATGGAGTTAAATGGCAGAGACGGCTACAATGATACTCAGACCTCAGAAACATGTGGCAGAATTCGATTATGTTATCTATCATTACAAAAGACTATAAGCAATTAATTTAGCAGGGCTCTGGCAAACGTCTTCCGCATTATAATTAGGTCGACCTGAGTGAGAATTACATGCCACTGATGCCAGCAGAGCGCTAACATTGATTCAAATGCCAAGACCAGTGCCACAGGAATTGTTAATGAACAAGGGACAGCATTTCAAATTAGGAACAGAACCAAAAGGAAAAGCCAAACTCTTAGATATGATCAATAAGTCCTGAACACTTCATCATACACTACACACGTTAAACATGTAGTATCATTTAAGCTTTTAACTAAATATAATTATTCATTTTAATGTGCAACACCACCACCAATACAAAAAAAGAAGTTCCAGGGTGAACTTGGAGTACATTTTGTTTTGTTTTGGAGTGTACACCCTTGTCTTTTTAACTAGGCTACATGTCCCAATGGTAAAATCCTTAAGGTGAAATCAAACACTCTAAAGTGTAATACCGGCGATCATTTGTCAACATTATGGAACCCATAAATGTCCCTGAAAGGTACTAAAGGGGACCCGCTCTCGATTCTGCCAACTAATCGTGTTGAACATGCAAAGACAGCATAAAAGATTAATTCAAGCAGATGAAGAGTCTTCGTTCAAGCCATTTGGCAGAATTCAAAAAGTTCAACTTTCATCAGCAAAACATACTGGCACTTTACTATTACGCTGCACACTAGAATATGTGCATTTATTTGTAAAAAGCAAGAGGCAGGTAAATCAAAACGCACAGGTGTCAACATATCAATGTTACGCTCTGTGCACAACAGTGAAATAATCTAGGATGCATAAATTAATGAAATCTGAGCTTAATAATCCTGAACTGCAATGCACCAAATGCACTGATCCACCAAAGGGTGACAGCCATATTTAGAACGGCCCTGTCACACGATTTAAAAGTTCAACTTCTGCGATGGCTGGGACAGAACCATTAGAAAAAGGTCATCTCTATAGCTCAAGCTTGTAATTTAGGTTAAAAAAAAAAAAAAAAGATGCCCACAGAAAGCTAGAGTAAAGAATCAAAGTCTGGCATCTCCAATACAATGTATAACGCAGCTGAAAGCTCGGCGCGAAAACCCAGAAAAAACACAAACTCTCCTTGTGCGAGGTCGATAGCTCGCCCCACGGCAGAGGACTGTAGGGGCTGTCATCAAACTAATTAGCTGCTCAAAGGAGAACAGAGCGTCTCAGCTGCGACCTCCACACTTCACTTGACACTGCAAGATTCTAGACAAAGTGCTCTCCGACACACAGCAAGCACACATAGCCGAGGAGCAGGAGTGTGAGCATCACCACTTTCCAGGCAGAAACACTACATGTGTGACGTGATCTATTCCTCAGTCCTACTCACATACTTCATGCTTGGATGCCAAATGATATATACATTTAATATTCCTAAAAATTCCAGGAGACGTTTTTATTCCAGGCCTTCTTGATTTAATTGGTGCACCAAACGAGTATTATAAACAAATATGATTTTGAGAAAAACATCTGGGAAACAGAAATGCAGTGCTAGTGGCTTATTCACGAAATCCAAAAGAATTTTGATGTAATAAAAAGTGGACTATTTTGGATATGATTTCAATGTTTCAAATAAACATTTTAAGGTTCTTTCAGCTTTACTTAAAATTGACTTTTTTTATTAACAGTGCCTCTGAATCATAAACTGAACCCATCAACTAAGTGATTCAGCTCAGATGAATTACTCGCTCTCTCAACTACAGGTTATTGCTTGGAAATGAAAATGCTCATTGTATGATTATTTGTAACAGAGTTTCTTTCTTTCTTCATGTTCCTCAAAAGGAAAAATCAACCAGGAACAACATGGGCATAGGCACACTATCACTTTAAATCTGTTCTTTTAATTATTACAGATGAAATCTGGTACTCCTGGGTGACTCTTCTGCTTCATGGGAATCTTTTGGGTGACCTAAATTACAAGAGTAATGCAAGGAGACAAGAAACTACTGATGATTCCCTGAAACAGTGCCTGGGAGAACAACAGACAGGAAACATATTGTAACGCATGCTACGACACATGAACGCAATCTGATGTTTATGACAAATTTAATAGAACAGCTCTCCGTGGACCCCAGTTCCAGAGCGATTGCATGACATAGAAACTAACGAGCTAAATAAATAATGCATTTGCAACCATACTACAATACTGTTTTAAATGCAGCAAGTCTATAAAAAGCACATGTTAATATCTAAGGCTTAATGTATTAAGCAGACCGGTTTAGTTAGATCACAAAGGAGTACATTACCAAAAGGAAATAAAGTGTTAAGATACAGAGTTCTTGTCTTCAGGCCAGTTATAAAATCACTCTCAAATCACTCATGCATTTTAGGTGCCCTCAAGTGAAACCTTTACACCTACTTCTGCAGAAAACCTCATAGTTAAGTTCTGTTTACAGGAGAAGAAAAACTTGTTGCCCTGTTTTACGCAAGGTGTTCATTAAAGTCCATCTTTGAGCGTTTCCCTGAGAAGAAACGCTCCATTATTCATCTGGGACCGAAAAAGAAAACTTGAATTATGAGAGCGGGCTAATCTTGACAGGAGCTGATTATGCACTTGGGTTGTCAGGTTGGCTCTTACCTGGAGGAAGGGTCTCTAGGCTGTGGGCTTTGTCATCTGCATTGCTGTGTGATTGAATTCTGTTTGAATTAATGCCACTCCAGTCATCCTGCCAAAGAGAGGAACAGATCATGAGCGTAAAGGTAAACTAAATGGCTAAAATGACAATTGAAAAACAAATTAAAGAGAAACTGGTTATGAGCAAGCGGGTATGGCTGTTGTATTAAGTCATTATTAAGCTTTCTTCATGCAGACTCCAAAATGGACAGAAGATGATATTTTTGCCAAATTAGTTCAAACTCCAGATTACTTCAAATCTAATTAACTCTTAACGTTGAATTAGGTCCAATTTTAATAGTACAAAAAAAGTTCATTTCAGTCTAGTTGCTGTAGTAACCACAGATCTCATGACCAGGAGCTTGTGTTGAGTTGCATCTCTTTTTTTTTCCTCTCCTAGTTTGATCACATCCACTCATTTTCTTTTAAGGGGAATTCTTGCAGCAGATAATCAAATGAAGTGAACACAACTACAAATAAAAGCTATAATCTGCTTTTAAAAGAGAAAAAGTACAGATGATAACGTATTGAATGCTTTAACAATATAAGGAAATATAGCAATTTTTAAATATAAAATCGCATTATTCATTAAGAGTAGCCTAATATATATTCACTAGAACAGCGAAGACAAAAATTCAACGTCCAAAAAGTCCAATTTAAACCACTATACCAAGTGTTGTCACAGTATCATTAGGACCAAACACCAAGTTGGTGGCCAAATGCTGTCAAAACATTCAAGCAAGATGAGTGAAAACAACTGTGTTTACCTATTATGGAAATTACGGTAATCTTTGTGACAAGCAGAAAACCTGAGGCCTTGTTTTGTGCAAGCCGTTCATTAAAGTCCATTTTGAGTGCTTTCTGATGACTGTCCCCTGAGCCCGAAACTCTTTTAGACTAGTCTGTAGACACAAAAGTTATTATTCTCGGACCTCACCACGTGAATGTATTATTATAGCAGCATGTAACCAAAAGAGTTTGAACGTGGAAGAATGAAGGATTTGTACTACAAATGGGCATTTATTAAGAAATTCAACCAAGACAGGCTTTGTTCAAACTCCTTTGGTTTCGTGCTGATAATCAACGAAGGCAGGGTATAACTTGTGTATGCAATTTAAAGAGATGATTAAGACTGGTTTTCTATTATTATTAAATATCCTTATATTTGTACCTCATATACAAAGGAGCTACAGCATCTAAATTGGTACCAAGAATCCTGAAATTCCACTGGTACCAACTACTGAAAGTTTGGTATTGTAAAAACCAGACCATGAACACAAGAAGAAAGCCTGAGCATACAACATTCCCTCTAAACCAGGCCAACAGAAAGCTGGTGGAGATTACCCAATATACAGAAGGCTTTGGCATCAACACAACAGTCAGTTCATTTCAGCTCCCTTGATAACAAATGTTGGAAAATACTCTGTCAATCGTGTCGAGGCCAAGCCAATGAGTAACAAACAACCACACAACAAAACAGAGTTGGTAATAATTCACGCCCGACCCTCTGCCAAGGTCAGAAGTAAATAAATGTGCAGTCTGGACAAGCAGAGCAGATTGGGATCGCGGAGCCACTTGGACCAAAGTGTGGTCCACCAGCCCAAGAAAACATGATTAAACCCACAAATGTTCCACTGTAAAAAATTAATACAAATAATCACTTATTACTACGTTACACACAACGTAATATTGTCTCAAATCAACATGTCAGCAAAAGGAGATCAGCTATGTCAAATATGCTTGAGCCACTGACATGGAGCAATGATTTTAATATAAAACAAGTAATGTTACAAATCCCAGAGCCATAATAACTTAAAGCATCATGACGCCTTTGCTGAGTTTTCAAGCAAAGCCAGAGTTTTTTCACTGACCCAGATTGTGATTCATGTTAGGGAAATCTGGCTCTTGGGTCAGCAGGGCGAGGGAGCAGGTGTGAGAGAACGCTGAGAACAGAGGATCGTCCTGCCAAGCTTCACGGAGCTTCCCCTCAGCAGCTGGTCGTCTTCTACAGCTCATGACCTATTATGAGCTATTGGCAATGACATGCCAGATAACCAAGTTAGTGCTCGGAAAACACAAAATTTGCAATCGATCTTCATTCATCATTTCATGTTTTGAGGGGTTTAGTCTTTAGTGTCCTGCTACAACATTCAAGGCACAGATACCATGGTTTCTAAAACAAGTCTAAAATATATGTTTTTGATATATTCATGTCTGTAAACAAACCAGTTTTCTGCTGATATTTAATTAATTGTAGTAACCTTTATTGTAATTGTGCCTCCTCAGAGAGGTTAAATTTGATTTATTCAATTGTAAATTGTAGGGATGCAGCGATCCAGGTCGGACGATATGTTTTGCGCATTTTGTCAATAAAGCCAGTCACGTAATCAGCTGTAAATGCCATCAGATGCATGATTTCACATTGAGTCGTATATACACACACTACACACACGCTGATAATGAACATGGTTTTGCGCCGCTCGTCAGTGAACGACGGCTGTGTGAAGTATATACGGCTCAATGTGAAATCATTATAATACAAGAAATTACACCTGAAGTAACATCTACTTGGGATCTTTTCTGCAACGTGGCAATTAGTTTTCAACTTTGTTAACTGTTTTTAAATTAGGCTTAATCAGCAACCATATTCACCAGCCTTCGTTCTCATTATTTTAAAAAAATGTATTTCATGTTGAGGTCTTGTTTAAAAGTTATTGCTTTAATAAAAAGTGCTTTTTGCAACACTATTTAGGAGGACTTCTTGTAACTGCTGGAAAAATCACTAAAAGTAAATAATAAAATGCTTCCAAATATTTCAAAACAACATTACCTTGTATCTAAAGTATCATGCATCATTGAAATGTGAGAAACCTTATTCCACTTTAGAGCTGCGAAACGGCAGAAAGATTATGTTTCTTAAGCTCTTCAATACTTATTTAGTCAATTCATTGGTTGCCATATTTAAACACCAATCTGCTATGACAACAAGGTCACTGCTATAAAATTAAATTCAAAAACAGGAAGCATCATCAATTATTAAAACCTTATTAACATACTTTAAGCAGAAACGGGGAGAAGATGGCATGTCAGTGAATGACGTCTTTAACGCAAGCGGCGGCTGTCATCGTCAGCTGCCAGGAACACGTAGAAGATGCAATTCACCTCAGCACAAAATAAAAGGACTATTTTATCCCTTCATTACTGTGTGCTACAGGGTGGAACAAATGAGTTTCCACAGTGCTGTGCTACAACAGGAGCAGGGCACACACTTGCAATCCATGGTTGGGTGTCAAAACAAATCAAAAACATTTTTTCATCACAGCTCAATGTACAACGTCATACGTTTTGACAAACCCATATGTGAGGGCTACATTTTCAATGCGGTAAAAACAGCTTTGACCACAAATATCACTTGACACTTCCTAAAATAATCTTGTTAATTCTACTCCGGGCTGCCAAGACAGAAAGAGTGAAGCAATTAACAGACATCCTTCATTTGCATCAAACTGTAATATATTTAGCAAGGGAATCAGTGCATTACCTCAACCACTGACTACTGGGTGGGAAGCTTATTGACAGCACAGGTGAAGACAGGTTTAATGCACTGTATTCTAGCATATTGCTCCAAGCAGTTCTTTCAATCCCTACATTCATCCGTGCCCAGCTTGTTTTTTCTGCATGTTTGTACAGAATAGGTTGAGATCATGTACATTCTTAAAGAAAAAAAAAAAGGTTCTTTTTTGGCCTCTATGGTTCCATGAAGAAGTTTTAACATTCATGGAACTTTTTTTTGTTTTTTAGCTTTACTACTTAAAAAATAATACATAGATTTTTAAACTATTAGCTGAAAGGGTCTTTTCTTTGGAACCCAAAATGGTTCTATGAGTGGGAAAAACTCTTTTCTTTGTGAAAAGCCACATTCAAATAAAAATGAATGTCATTTTAAATCTTTTTCAAGTAAATCCTGGCCACTGTTTCCAATATAATATAAACTGAGGATGTCAAGCTCCACAAATGACAAAAATGCACCAAAAATGCATACAAACCGTATAATAGCCATATAATAATAATAATAATAATAATATAATAAATTATAAACAGAACAAACCTTAAATAGTTATTCATTTAAAATTGTTACATGTGGCTATACATCCATAGCATGTTCATAATAGTACGGCTTTAAAAACGTACAGCAATTCAGATGAAATACAGTTCTTCAACATGAGGGTGAACCAACCCTTTAAAATCAGTGGCCATTAGTGACTTTAAAAATTTACAAAGAGAAAAACAAATAAATAAAATAAAAGTGTTTTCTCCTTACAAGGAAGGCTCTGAAGCGGACTGATGGATGTGAATATTTGTAATGGTAGTTATGAAATATTCAAACACATTTTACTGCTTGATCCATCCAACAGCTCCAGACCTAAACTGTTGTTTTTGTGGTTGTGTTTTCTGCCCAGCTGTGCCATTCCGTCATGTGTCTGAGTGTGTATGACTTGGGTAAGACTGCCAGTTACCACCTGACACGGCAACTCCCCATGGATGGAAAAACTCAAGGCAGGTTCAGCCTCACCTGCTGGCGACGGAGACAATTATTCAACCCAGTCACACCCAGAAATCAGCAGTCACGCTGTGAGCGGAGGAATGAAATGAGTCACAGACCGGCCTCTGTCTCCAAGCAGGTGAAACAGAGCTTAATTAAAGATTCAATTTGATCAGTGATGGGAAACCCTTCAAAGCGCTGACAGCTGAATTAAATTTATTCTAACAGTGTTTTTATATATCTACCTCCAAAGTTCTGAAGAAGGCTTAGGGATATATATTATATGATAGAAATCATTTAACTATAAATTAAATATAAATAATTTAATAAAGACTAAAATGAGGTGTGATTCTGTAATTTGTCCATTTCAAAACTTAATAAGCTGTGTGGCATTTTAAAACCATCAGCCTGTAAACCAAAAGAAAATCTGATTTAATTAGTTTCATTGACATGAAAGAAATATTAGATTAAATCCGTATATAGAAAAATATGCTACTTTAAATGGACTAGGCATGTCACGATACTGGTAATATAAAAGTTTATTTTATATTAGCATATGTTAAAAACCATTTTGAAATATAAAAAGTATGTCAATTTGCCACATTATGCCAGCGGCATCTGCTGACACACACAATTCGTTATCCCACCTGAAGATAATGAGGAAATGGCATCGCTCCCTTAAACATGTGCATTGCAAACGACTAAATAATGGCACGCACGTACTCTGCTCACTCCAAAGTCCTAACTAAGTATAGGATGAGGGCGATCACTTTGATTTGGAAAATGAACCGGTCGGTACTCTATGCCAGTATCGTGACATGCCTAATTTGGACAATGTGGACATTTGGTCTAGCTTCAGTTATTTTAATATAATTCAATCATAAAAAACAATTGAATCTGGTACACATTTTCCAAATGCACTTAACTTGTTTTGTACTATATACCAGGTCTGCTTCATTTTGACAAAATGCAGCACCAGAAGTAGGCTCACAATTAATCAACATATTGTGGGGGGAAAAAGTACAGGACTGACTGTCTAATGTCTTTTAAAAGGTAAAAGAACTACTAATCACACACAGCATCACAAACTGAATTCCTGTATTCAGTACACTCCAAAAATCCTACGGTGAATCAACAACTCAACATTGTACCATCCCATCGTCACGGTTTTAGATTTAATTTCACATAATGTAATAAAGTCTTTGAGCCAATGACAAGGTATGGTATTGAATATCAGACCACGCAAACAACAAATATGGTACCTAAGGTGTGTTATCATACCTTGAAACACAAACTACGTCAATGACTCTCCAATGACTCATAAATTACATCACTTCTTTATGAAGCATGCATGTCCCATCAATTGCTAACCAAATGTGTTTTTATATTATATATATATATATATATGTCGGACCTTCAAAAACGACCAGAAGCTGTTCGTGTTCTAAAGGACTTATGCTTCAATCAAAAGTTTCCTTCATGAAGCTTTTGAAGCTCTTACTACTCATACAAGAGTTTTCCATTGTGCTAATGTTCTACTGTTATAAATGCATTATACACTACTCTTACCTGGCAAATGATGTAACGTTTGTACTAGCTCCTTAAAAGCTTTCAACTTTTTATCTAGAAACCTTCACAGAACTCTAAGCATTTTGGATATTATACTAAAGCTAATAATAGTTAAACAGATGTCTGTTAATGACTAAGGCTCGATGACAGAGTTTTGCATCATGCCAAGACAGACACAGCGATGGGGCGTATGATGGAGGTTGAAACCTAAAAACAGATGTCTTTTCTCTCTTCCTCAGGTAATAAGCCTTGAGCTGCTTCGTCTGCATAGACTAACGTTTTTACCATCTGTATGTTAGATGTTTGGATCTGAATTTGAAACTCTAGATCCCAAAATTTGCATCTTTGGCATGAGTCACTCTTTCATGTTTGCTGAAGCCAACCCCACTCTTTGCATGCTGGCTGAAATGTTGGCTGGGAGCTCTAACGATTGCATTTGTACTGGATTTACAACATTAGACTAGGTGTGGCGAAACTAAAGACAATAAAACAAAGAGCCTTAAGAAGACAGTGCATATTTCAAAGCATTAGGAGGAGTTGAACCAGCACATCATGAGCTGAGGTATAGTTGGAACAAAAGCAACTGAAACAGTCAAGCGTTTGCGGAAAGCTATTTTGCTAGAGGAGAAAGAAAAATAACGTACAGAAAGAAATTGTTGGTAAGTGTATCATAACTGTTTATCATTATTTATGAGAAACAGCAGGACAGCTTATTAATATTTTAAAAAGTCCCCAAAATCGAAGACATGGCGATGCATATCAACACCATGCAGGAATAACTGTCACAGCCAGTAAATCTCTTATAATATCAGACTAACTTTTTATGAAGACAACGTTAGTCAAATAGTATGACTTCTTAAAGTATTTATATATATCTATTAATATGTTAAAAATCTTCATACCAGAAAATGATTAATGTGTGTACACTCAAACATAACCAGGGTCCAAGGAAAATGTTATTGCTTTATGACCTTTTTAGAGTCATTGAATCTGAAGGTTTTTTGAAAAATGGTATAAAAGCTTTTCAAAACTATTTCAAGCTTTCTAGATTTCAAGCTTTCAATATTTCTAGATTTTAAACTCGATTTTTCTGTAGACACTCTTTTGTGTCATTGACCTTTATGTCTCTTGAAGGCACTTTGGTCTTGAGCAAGCCCTGAATAATTGGAGCAGTTTCTATTCACCTCACCCCGATCATATCATCTTTTTAAGGGGTGAGGGGTGTCTGTATGTGCACTAATAAAAGCATCTCAAAGTAAACAAACCAATCATCTCACTATCTAATAGGTGGTTGTTGGATGACTAGTCAACCATTGAGACCCCATCCCTAATTAACTGGATAAGCTTACATGTTAAGCGGAGGTAAATGACCTTGCGTTCTCACTGCTTGGTAACACTGATGGAATGAGGAAAAAACATTAGCATGCTGCCCAGGGCTGGTATAACTAATGAAGAGCACCTGGCCAGAGCACAGAGGCTTTGAAGAGCCAAAACCTCTGTTCTCCCACCCACAGACAGCTCGCTAATCAAGCCCAGCATCACAGAATTACTGCAATTACCTGCCAAGAGATCAACCACGGCACCCTGCGTGCGTTGACAGTCCGTGGCCACAGCCTCCTTCCCATCATTCCACTGCAGGAGAGACCTGTGAGTCGATTTGACCAAGACCTTTTCAGGTTAGTGTGGCTAAATGCACGCTAATTTTTTCCACACACAAAGCCTCCAAGAACACAAGACCCCAATTAAGTAGCTAAAATACCAGTGCTGATGACGATCTGCACAGAGAAATCCAGACAACTCTGTTTGCTTAAGATTCAGAGCTGTTCCGTTTGCAGACCGTGAAGTGAAAGTGCTGAACAGGGAGAGTAGAGTATCGCCAAATCTTATTTAGAAAAGAAAATCGGCTCCACGGTGGAACAATTAAGTGTCCTTCTGGAATCTTTACCGACTCACTGTCAAGACTCATAGCATTAAATTATTCAAAGATACACGCATGCTAGTGCAAGCCAATGAAGATGTGCTACTGGTTTAACGCTGAAGTCAGTTCACGTGTTACGAAATATACTTGTCCCAAAACAAAATACACAAGAACAAGACAAAGAACCGAAACAATACACTTATAAACTAATATAAATAAGAATATTTGTATTTTTGTGGGAGAAAAATAAATGAAAATATAGGTTTAAATACAGTTTTTTGGGTTTTTAAATTACAGTAACAGAATTAAACATAATAAATAAAAAAAACATTTGATATTAGCTACACTTCAGCTCTGGATCATCGTTTCTGTTCTTATTACAGTTGTGCCGTTGAACAAAGCTGTTAACTTCAGGTTCCTGAAGGGTGTGTGGGGGGGGTAGCATCTCAGCAAGAGGTCTGCTGTAAACTGCTAAATGGCAACATCTTGCTTGTTTATGTGTTGGTTTAGGTGTCCTCTAAAGGGCATCTGTGCAATCAAAGCACAAATGCAGAGCAAAAATAAATAAATGCATACATTAAAATAGTTACACTGTTGCATTAACTATGATTCTAGTACTTAAAAGAAAACATAAATGCTAATCTAGCTGACACCACTAACAAAAAAACTTAAATAATCTACAAGATGGTTGTTGGAGGACTAAATCGACCGACCCTAATCCAAAACCAACTAATAAGCAAAAGAACTTCACGCCCATAGAAAACAAGTCAATGTACGCCAACACGATCTTTCCTCTTGATCACTTCTGTTTTGCTACACTTGAATTACAGAAACATGCTGAACAGTGACTGTCAGCCTGAATTTGCTTCTGATGCATCAGCACTGGGCAGAGCTCAGAGAAAGTCATCGACAGCAGCGCCTCTCTATTATAAGGCTGCAAAAACGGGCACGCTTGACACTGGGCTTTCATACATTTAGCCAACACAAAACAGTTGCATGCAAAAGCAATTTCTTAGCTAGAATTTACACAAAACATTTGAAATCTATCTCAGAAATAGAAACCTCAGGAACACAGAAAAAAAAAAAAAAGAGCAACAAATATCTAGAAGTCTGTTTTATAGGCAATCACTTTGATCAAGCACATAAAAGAAAGGAGTATGAGATACACACACACAAAATTTATGATGAAGATGACACACAAGATACACAAGGCCTTTACCTTTAGCTGACTGTGGGTGAAGGTGATGCACTAATGGAGTTATGGCCAAACTGTTATTATAGTCACAACTGAAGCCGTTCAGAATCATTAAAAAGTAATTGCTGGCTATATCCTCCACGAAACCCTGCAGTCAGACAGTCACATTTTGCCATAATGGACTGCAACCAATAACTGAACTATTGCTTCCAGCAAACACTGAAAACTGAGCAAAAAGTTCAAGATTTACAGGGAAAAGCAACTCAGGAGGAAGAAGTACCAGGCTGTTGGAAACAAGGACATATTGTTGCAAACAGCAATGATAAAAACTGTCTCTTGTTTTCTTGTTAGAAATAACATACTAATTCACATAGAATCACTTTTCCAGTTACAGAGCTCTATGATACCTTTAGCAAAAAATGACATATCTTCTAGCAATTGAATAATTAACTCAAATACAGACAAAATGTAAAGGCTACTGCTATGTTTCTGAACCCAGAGTGTCCGTTCTTTATACCTTGCGTTATACATCCGAGATGATTTGATAGATGCCAGATCTTGACTTTTAAATCATAATAAATGATTTTAAAATTTGATTAAATATCTGGATTAAGTTGTCTGAGATTACTCTGTATGACTAGGGTTGGTTATTGTTTAGGATTTGTTTCGATACCGGTGCCAAATCGATACTTTTAAAACGGTTCCGGTGCCTAAACAGTGCCTGAATCGATACTTAAAAAAAAAAAAAAAAATGGTAACACTTATAATGACTACTATAATAACTGCACACTATGAATCATAAGTTAATCATTAGTACAGAGTCGGTTCATCCTTTATAAAGCATTGCTCCAACATTAATAGTCATTAATAAGCAGTTTATAAATACAGCTGTGAATACCTTGTTCTTGATTTATAATCATATCTATTACAAAGGAGATTTAAAGACTCGTTATCTTCCTGACGGAACAAATAAACAACACAGAAGGACACACAGAACTATTCATTTCAATATGCAAATAAATATGAAACTGTACAACTGTTCACTTGAATGATTTATCATGAAATTGCATGAAAGGTTTAAAAAGACTATTAATAAAGTATCTGAAAAAGATTTACTCTATGAACAATACATTCAATTACATTAAATAAAGACAAAATCATTAATGAATAAATAAAATAAGCTTATGAAACAATAACTAACATATGATCCAATGCCAGAAGTCTCTAGTCAAGTGAATGGATCATCTTATAACAGGAATCCAATACTGACTTCCGGAAAAGGGGAATAACCAATGACATTTGGGATTACAACTAAAACAGCAAGCCCCGCCCCACGACTGACAAAAATAAACATGTTCACGCGAGCAGGGGAGAGAAGATCGAGCGCAAGAATAATCGCGTTCAGATGACATATCATGCACACGCTGGGTTTGAAATGAGCTTAAGGGCTTCCATTTCTTCGCATGTAGATCTGTTTTTCTCTCGCGGAAATGATTTACTGCGCGCACCAGCATCATTGGTGCGCTCGCTTATTAATGGCATAGATTTGGCGCCATTGATTTGTTGGGTTTTTCATTCAGGCAAGGCACTGAAATGAGGCACCGAAATCCGCGTTTTGATTCGGTTTGGTACATGCCGGTTACTTATGGCGCTTTTCCACTGCGTGGTACGACTCTGTTCGGCACAACTCATTACAGCACGGCATGGCTCAGTTTGCGTTTCCATGCAGTTTAGTACCGCTTTAGAGTGGGCGGGATTATTCACGTGTCGTTATAGTTGCGC
>JAUMHQ010000070.1:10750414-10774500 GCA_032361165.1 Enteromius paludinosus
TGCTGAGGAAACAAAGTCACCTACATCTTGGATGCCCTGGGGGTAAGTGAATAAACATCAAATTTTCATTTTTGGGTGAACTATCCCTTTAAGTTCTTCAGCCTGCAAAATAATAAAATAAATAAACCAGTAATAAATTGCAATTTCTAAACCAAATGGCTTCATTTGAATGAAAGCCCAGCACCAATTTTACCTTCTGGAATATGATTCAGCTCTGGATATGATTAAGCAACCAAAACGTCAGCAACGTCAACGGTTACACAAGGCATAAGTGAAGACCAAATAAGAGTGCGTCTGGGAAATTCACTGAAAACACTGGAAAGTCTGACTCAATAACATCATGCAATGTTTAATAAACAGATTAAAAAAAAAAAAAAAAAAAAAGGTGTTTTACATAAAAAGTCTATATTTTGAGACTCTAACAAGATTGGTTAGTATGAGGAATACAGGTCAGGCATTGCTTAACCATAAATTAAATATGATGATATCAACATTGACACAATGCTGTTGTAAGTTTAGGTACTTGTAATGAACTGTAACAATTTAGTTTTATATGAAGCAGTTTCAGTGGAATATGGGGAGGTTTTTAATGAGAAAAGGGCCTTTAAAAAAACCTCCTGGGGTTCAGATTCTTTTCCGACACTTAGCCTTGCTGTTCAGCGCAGGTGGGTCGTTTTTCACAAACGTAACTATATATCGCGAGCAAAATAGCAGGCTTTGTCAAACAATAGCTATGATAAATCCCTTAATAGCACGTTCTATATTGTGCCTGTAAAACTGAATGTGCTTTGTCCACAAAGAGACCTTCAGCAGTCAAACGAGAGCCGCTGTTCTTCTGCAGCTGCGGCTGTAAGGTGCCACAGTCAGTGTGTTGACAAGAACCAAAACTGCACAAACTGAGAATACAAATGTTCTGGGGTCTGTTTTCTTATCCTCTCATGCTCTGTTCTGAATTGTGGATGAAGGAAGCAGAGAAATATGGCAGGCGATTTTTTTCCCCCCTGTCCTTTATGTTTGTTCCTTGTCAGATTGTACGATATACCCCAGTGAGATCTTGACTAATCTTTATAATATCAACAGTCTATTATATCAGACTATTTCATATATAAGACTTTGGTCACAAATGACAGCGTTGGCTTTTTCCTTTTTCTTTTTTTTAACATCAATCGTGTCACATTCTGACATCCTCATTGACTCACGAAATTGAAATGGTACCGCATAAATCCAAGCAAGCTCTTGAAAGAAATAAAAATCTTGGGAGTTGTCACGGCTGAGTGAAAGGAGGATGTAAATTCTCTAAACTAAAGCAACTTTTTTTTTTTTTTTTTTTTGCATTAAGGCACCACAAGTAAATAATTGTAAGTAATTTTGAAACTAACAGATATCGCAATACTTCCCCTGTTAAGAATTTGTATTAGCGAGTGCAAACTTGTTTTCTTTATATTTAATTAGGTAAATTGCATATTTAAACAAATGTTTACAGCAATTTGCATTCACGAATTACAACACAGAAATATGAACACTGGATAAAGCCAGGTTCATGAAATTCTTGCAATTTCAAGTTTTTAAAGTGGGGGTTTTGAATATTTGAAATTAGTCCAATGATACATGAGCAAAGCCCTCCTTAAGAATATAGATAGGAATAAAACTGAAAGGTCTGGTATATATGCAAGGGTGACTGTAGATTTTTGGCTTAGTAGTGCATGAAGAAAAATACATTTAAAAATGGCTCTTGAAAGATATGTACTGTATTCAAAATCTGCAGATAAAACGATAAAGTGTAATAAAATAAACCTAAATGTGTATTTTGGATTCTTTCACTGTGGACGTACAATAGTCCAAATCTCAAAATTCACCAATGAATAAAAACAAAACAATAGTTTGGCATGTAGCGTATTGCACTAGAAAAGTTATTTTGATCATCTTTCAAAGACTTTCAAAGATTTCGCCCCGTGATAAAAGAACGCTCTCCTTAATTTGATCAAAAATCATGCAGTGTGCATCCAGCTTGGGACTGACTAACAGGCACAGCTGACGGTTCGAGGGCAAAACCTGTGCTGAACAAACTGTGAGAAGTCACGCACGAGTGCAAGCAGAGCTTAGGACATTCAATGAGACAATTGTGTAGCCTTGAGCCCTCCACTGTGTCCACTGTCCAGGTCTCTGAGGTGTAAGAGGAACTGGAGTTCTGACATGCACTGCCCCAAACTGGCACAATCAGGTCACCGGCAGAGAAAAATAAACAACACACACAGACACAACAGCCATGTCTAAAAAGCACTGGGAATTAAGTGATACTTTGACATTTCTGTAACTCATGAATATCTCCTAGCATTTATTTTCTCATGGGTTTATCGATCAGCAAAAATGACGAGAAGAAAAATCATTGAGTGCGGTTATACGGAGCTCACAAACAATCTAAGCAACCCACACTGAGATCTTTTCTCATTATCCAGATTTCCTTGAAATATCTTTACCAGGGTTCTGGCAGTAAATGCACGTCTTGTATTAATGTCCACTTATGCTTTTAAAGCAGAGGAAAAAACTAAATGAATTTTAATCTGGTCATACAGCTCTCTTGATTAACTTGCAGCTAAACTTCCAAAACTCCATAACTGATTTCTCTCATCCCTATGTCAGGGAGTTGCATTTTTGTATTCATGAAAGTAGCTGGGTGCACACACAGAGAAAATGACATGTAGCTCACACTCGTCCCAGGGAGAATTCATAGAAACTGAGGGACTAGGCACAAAAGCACTCATGAAACCAGTATGCAACTCAGGTCTCAACTGCTGACTGAAAGCTCACAGGCCAGCTGATCATAATTACAGCCCTTCAGAGGAAACCCAAGGATGTGTAATGACAAGACAGGCCAGGCCACAAACCAGCCACTCCAAAGTTCCCACAGTGTTGCTGAATCTGCCGTGACACTGCTGTGAAACTTTCAAGTTTGTACATTCTCATTAGTGTTTGTCCTTTTCACTATTAAGTTTGTTAAAAACAAACAGCTGGAAAAAAATGTCAATCATGTAAAATGCGCATTAAAGAGACATTGTGGTGCAAAAAATACAATTTAAAAAACGGCTGATGCAAGCACAAATCAAGTCATGAGTGGACCAAGGCAAAAAAAATCTTCATTGTTGGGTCCTGATTGTGCAAGCAGACAGATAAGCCATTGAATCATTCAGCTTTATTGTTCAGTCACATGAACAAAGATTTCTCTCAGAAACATCTGTGGACTACAGGCTGCTGTCACCAAACATAAGCGTGATGGGTTTGACAAAAGCATTCTTGCTGGAAAATTGGGAAGAGCAACCAGTGGCAACAGAGTTGTAAACAACATGTGACAGCAGACCTGATCTGTCAGAGCAGAGATGATGATGAAACCACACACAAACTGAGCGATGTGAGAAAGCAACAACGATCCATTTTAGCTCAAAATATGGTTATAATGTGGGTCAATGGGTTGGTCATGTCGTCAGTACATCCTGTCTTAATTCCCACTGATTGCCTTGTTTTGACAGATCAGAGCAAGCCATTGCACATTAAATTGCTTAGTTGCCTGACATTTACAGTCATAGGAATAGGCATTTTGAGTCATTTGTAGCTTATACGCAAACTCAATTTTCTCAGTAATTTGCTTATTTTCCATCCTCAAATCACAGATTTTTAAATAGTTGTATCTCAGCCAATTATTGTCCAATCCTACCAAACCATATCATCAATTGAAAGCATATTTATTAAATTTTCATGTAAGGTATGTAAAAATGCACCCTTATTTTGTGGTCCACGCTTACACAGGGACTGAAGCTGAGGCCTGTTTCATAAAACAAGTTAACCAAATACGCCAGGTTTATTTAAGTTATTCTAAAGCAGCGTTTCTCCATCCTGGTCCTCGTGCCCCACAGCTCTGCACATTTCGTATGTTTCTCATAGGGTTGGGCGTAGGGCTGGGCGATATATATTGTACGATATATTATGCGCATCTCGTCAATAAAGCCGGTTCTTTGATTAGCGTTTAATCTCCGTCACCGGTGTTCAAAAGGAATGCCAGATGCACATAATATATCGTACGATACATATCACCCAGCCCTAGTTGGGCGATGTCGAACAATTAGGCATCGTACGATGTCTACGTTGAAACATCGTGATGGACTCGCCGATTGGGGGGGGATTGGAGTTGTAACTAAAACAGCAAGCCCCGCCCCACGACTGACAAAAACAACAGTGTTTGCGCGAGCAGATGAGAGATGATCGCGCGCGAGTGCTTGAGTTTGAAATGAGCTTGCGGGCCCCGTTTCAGTTGTGCACTCACTTATTAATGCCATGGATTTGCCGCCATAAATTAAGCGTGTTTTTCGCAAGCTGGTTGCTGCGGCGGGGCAGAGGATCTCGATGCAGGCTCACCATCCTGATGTCTATCGGCCATCGGCAATGAACGATGGCATCGTCTATCGACCCAACCCTAGTTTCTCGTGTCGCTTCAGACGTTTGTTCTATTTGTTCGTATCTGCGAAGTGGACATCACCGGATTCCATTCAAAGTGCATTTAAGTGAGTGAGACGTAATTTAAATCGTATTCATTTATTTGCAGTGCAAATCAGTGAATGAATGTTCCGAAGTGAAGTAAACTTTAATGGATTTCCCCTGCTCATGGAGAAGGGCGCAATGAACACTGTGTAGGGACCATGTCAATTGGAACACAGCTCATGCACGGAGCTCTCTCCTAATGAGCTGATTATCAGAATCAGGTGCGTTAACAAAGAGAGACATACAAAATATGCAGAGCGGTGGGGCGCGAGGACCAGGATTGAGAAACGCGGGTCTAAAGCATTGTCAGTTGATTTGGTACAAAATGAGCCAGACTAACTGAGATAAGCCTGGCTTATTTGATAAACTCGTTAGCTGGATAAGCCCTTCCAGTCACTATCATGACAACAACTCAAACGCATCAAGAACGCAACACATGCTCTTGAATCTGAACTGCTTTCATCTTCAGAGCGTTTGCTCGAACAAAAAAAAGCTACGCGAATGGACGGGAGCAGACAGAACTGCGCAAAAGCATGATGCGGTTCCTGAGATTCCTTTAGACTGGATCATTCAAACAGCGTGATACGATATGCCCGCTCACACAATAAAAAGGCAGTCATGTTTAATTAGTCTCCCTTTGCCTTGAATGCCAAACAGGTCCCTGGGGTAAAAAGAATCCTGCTACTGCTTCAGATGGAGATGGTGATAGCATGTGATAAGTTGCAGAAAGACGGCAGAGCGAGAATGCACTTCAGGCTTAAGAGTCACTTGTGCAGTAATTTAATGTCACACGTCAACTTTCTCACCCATGAGGGAGAGAAAACAGTCGCAACACTTTTCTAGTAGAGAAGTGTGGGGTAAGATGGGTCAGTGAGTCTCAATTTTCTCATATGGCCATGTAATTTTTTTTTTTTTTAAATTAGGGATCAGTACTTACACTTTTAAAGTCATAAAAACTTCATAAAAACTGGCACATCTTACCCCACTTACACTAAGGAGTTGAGAAACATCAGAAAGAAAAATCAAACAAGTAAACCGCTACCAAATATTGAAAAGCTATTTCAATGCATGACAACCCAAACAATGCCTAACCCAGCGAGGGAGGCCAGACAGAGGAAAATACAGGCTAAACATCCGA
Source organism: Enteromius paludinosus (assembly GCA_032361165.1). Taxonomy (NCBI): domain Eukaryota; kingdom Metazoa; phylum Chordata; class Actinopteri; order Cypriniformes; family Cyprinidae; genus Enteromius; species Enteromius paludinosus. The sequence continues at coordinate 10,756,083 of JAUMHQ010000070.1, forward strand.
ACTTGCCTCTGTCATGCTGTGGGCAAGGGCATGACCCAGACAGACAAAAACGCTGGGTTTCTGCATAATAGTTCTGCATAATAGCCTTGAGATCAAGGGCATGTTCCATTAACATCTCTCCCAGCGCCAGACATATTGCAATTTATACAATATTTAGGTCCAATTCTCTATTCTGATTGGCCGAGCTGCATTCAAAAGATGGATAATATTCAGCATAACATCACTGGGAGATTTCAAATTTGAGATAATTTCACTTGTCCATGTTTGTGAAATACAAAAAACAATATGTAAAATAGTGTGGAGGAGGCACAATCCCCCATATACACCATCTCCAGTATTAGACGTCTGAAAGCAGTCTTGTCAAGGCAGAAAGGGTTAAAACATGTCGCTTGCTATGTTTTATTCTTGTTAACTCAGCCGTTAGATTAAAGGATGATTACCTCATTCACCAGGAGAGGGGCACCCACTCTCCAAGCCTTCAGGGATGGGGAAACTGTAGGCTAAAAATACATTCTTCCCATACATGGAAAAACCTTTGAGGGGTTCTGAGCAGAGTTTCTCAATTTTATGAAGAAAGACTTAAAGTTTTGTATTGCACACGACAACTGGTTCTTATTGTGAATAATGCAATAAAAAAATAAAAATAAACCTGAGGCTGAACCTGCAAGCCAAAAATACCAACAGCCTTCCCTCAATCTGTGTTAAAAAGTCTCAAGTCTAACTTCAACATTTACCATTTGTGGACAGACATTTAAAAAATCTATGACTTCAGAGAGGAAAATTGTACAAGTTGAAACATGAGGAAGAACGTGACGAGTTTTGCGCATGGACACAGGTGGTGCTGTGTGTCAACGCTGGCAGCAAACAAATGGGTTAATATGTAACAGAAGTTTAGTGTTAGAAAACTGAATAGCCTACAAAGTACATTTGTGCACAACAGATGCACACAAATGATGATCTCCGTGCAGTTTACACGGTCTGATGAGGGAATGGTTTGGAAAAGAATATCCAGAGAGAACTAAACCTGCCATTCAAAGTATGTGAATGTGGTACAATACCTCAATAATTTAAGACTCCAAACAACTGCAATGGAAGCTAATCTGTTCCCCATTCTGCCTAATTATCATGTTTCACTTAATCAGATTGAGTTAAAGCCGAGTTTCCAAAAGGGTGAATCAATACCACGCGAATCTAGAGAACGCAGTGGCGTTGTAAGATTACACACAATGTTTTCTGCAACCATTTTGACCCGAAACTCATTGCTCTTCCAATTATCTGGTCAAATACATTGAATGTGTTCCTTCAGTTTGAGTTTTATTTAGCTCAGTAAATCAAAATAAGCAGTGTTAATCATTGAGATTAAAAAATAAGAGTCACTAATGGGGCGTTCAAACGTTTTACAAGAAAAATGATGAATGTGGCTTGATGTAAAACTTCAATGAGCAAGGACTGTAAAAAATTACTGCCAAACAATTTCCCATAAATCAAAGCATAAAGACGAATTGTTGTTAAGCTCCTTTAACCCTCAAAAAAATGTTATAAGAGTAATTTGCTTGACTGTGCTGACTGAAACAGAGTCCACATTTTTTAATGTCTGATCATTAACAGTCTTGATTAAAAACTAATGTGGCTGTAAACTGAAATATAAAAGTTTTTTTAACGGGTTTTCCATTGAAAAAAATTTTAAGCCATATCATACTAAAACCATTGCCTAGGAAAACCAACATTTCTCTCTGGTGAACTTATATCTAGTGCCAAAAACACAAAGCTGTAGTGCACAGAGAAAGATTCGTGCTTTGTCAAAAGTGCTAGACATTTCAGCAATTTTGCTAACATCCGCCATTTTGCAACTTCAACCACAACGTAAACCACACACCATCTCCAAACATAGCACATCACAGTCACAGCAGATTTCAAAGGTTAAAGTGACATTGAGCTTTGTGTTTTGATTATAACATCATCCTTTAGCACACAAACAGAGTTTATGACAACCCAGGTTTGAAAGGAAGTTTAGTTCATTGGTACATTAAGCAAAGTTAAGCGGTTTTCTTTATAATGAGCACCCAAAATATAGCCCATGGCTTACGGTTGATTTTTTTGGCTTTAGATAATGTTTATTACAAGCACAGATAGAAAGAAATCTGCCTCTCCTTATTGACTGCTTTGTTACATTAAGCCACATTATTCTTTTCCACTTTAAAGTATTTTACAATTAATTTTTTATTTTTTTTATCTAATGGATAGGGGGTTGGACTTTTAACCCAAAGGTTGTGGGTTCAAGACCCAGGTCTGGCAGGGATTGTGGGTGGGGTTAGTGAATAACCAAACGCTCTCTCCACCTTCAATACCACGACTGAGGTGAGACCCTTGAGCAAGACCTGTTCCCCTAACTGCTCCCCAGGCGCGGCAGCACTGGCTGCTCACGGTGTGTGTGTGTGTGGTTATTCACTTCTCACTGCGGTGAGTGTGTGCACTTGGATGGGTTAAATGCAGAGCACAAATTCCTAGTATGGGAAACCATACCTGGCCACATGTCACATCCTAAATGTATAATATTAACATATAGTCATTAAATAAATAGAAGCACCTTTAAAATACATCTAAATGTAACTTTAAGGAATAAATAAATGTTTAAATATTACAAATCAAGTTAAATTGACAAATTTTGATAATCTCAAGAGAGCCTGAAGTCAGCTGATTGATGGGCCTGGCCAATAAACCGGACTATCACATAACAAAGGGTACGTATGGGGGAAAAAAATAATAATAGTAGACTAAACTATGATGATTACTGCCCTAGTTTTGTCATGTAAAGAACACCCATTAGAGATTTTGTAAACCGCCAAAAGTCCCTTGCCATAATTGGTCCAAAAGATCCGCCTAAAAGCTAGCAGCTAAAAACATGCTAGTCAGTTTATATGCTCAGTGAATCTGTTGTCAATTATTGGCTTATCCGTTCAATATGCAACTGCATGCAAAGCAATTCTGTTTCAAATAACATTCCCAAATAAGTCAGTATATGGAGCAAGTATTACTTCCAACTGAACTAAACTTTTTGTTCATTTCTAAGCAATTATTTGGCATTCCCATAAAGACACAAAAGCAAATTAGTTGCAAAGTGTTGCATTTCAAATCAGGGAAAGTAACCAACGGTAAATAATCAAATTGGCTTATAATGGGAAAAGTTATGACTTGAGCAGAAAGCCTAAAAATGTGTTTTTGACTCTAGGGATTTCATTCATTCATTTCTGCTTTGTGACAACAACGGTTGGAACGGAGAGGCTGCATGTCGTCCTTGGTCTGATGGTGTTTGAGCGTGATCGAATTTGTAAGGCAGTTAACGCTCTGACATTGAGGTTATGTTATGCATTTCACCCACGAGGTTTCATTTTAGCAGAGAAGTGACATGACACATTTCTGCTGGTAGCTTTAGCTATTTTGAATTCAAGAGAGATCACTAAAGTCACATTGCATAAACAAAAAGAGTAAATGCTGAATAAACAGCAAAAAGCTATTGCGAGGGATTTACTGTATTAACTAAGAAATCTACATTTTGCCTGACCTGTCACCTATATTTTCCTCACTGGAAACTGTCAATGAAAAGAGTGCACTGGACTCTCTGCCATAGATATGGCAGTAATGACATTCAAAGTGTTTGTACAGTAAAATAACAGCAGCGGTGTTCTGCACTATGGAGTCAGGTGTTTTGTGCGAGACTCGGCCTTAAAAACAGTCATAAAAAACTAAATAATTAAGCTAAACCCACCCACTTGCTTTCATTCTACAGATAACAACAATAAAATATATTTTGCATAGAAGAAAGAATGCTTAAAATGACATATGGGTGAGTAAAAAAGGAAAATTTTTGTTTTGGGGAATGCCATTTTAAGAAGCTTATCATAATGAAGGAGACAAGAGAGCTTTTGCAAATCTCTTAGTGAGTGTAGCGCCACCGGAACTATTTTTCAGCAACGTACCCTCAATCAAGACGAAATGAAACCTGTTACACAGAGAGTAAAATTATGCCAAACAAAATCAGGCATCCTGTCGGAGAATTAGACTACCACTCACTGACATGCCAGCGAACTGCTCCGGCAAAAGGTGAGAAGCTGTCGACTGTAAATGTGCACCGGGCATCCAGAAGGCCGTCACTTTGTATATGGAGACAAGTGCAAATTGGCTGCCCTGCAGGTCCGACGTGTCAATCTAGAGGCTGCTGCGATCAGTTCACAGTCGCCATCGTCCTTCACCCATCTGTCTCGGCCCTATGCTGAGGCTTACTTAGCAAAGCTGGGGAATTCTTACAAATATTAATTACAAAGTAATAGTACACTTCACCAGGTACACAAAGACCTTTTAAGATTTAATCATTCATGATGTTGCTAACTGCAAAAACCACAAAACCGCCCACTAAGACTGATACATCTTCATGCAAAGCATCCATTTGCTGACGATCATTTAAATGAATGTTCCGCATTCAATGCAAGTTGAGCTTGATAGACAGCATTTGTAGTATAATTCAGATTATAATTTATATTAGGTTTTGTTTTTTGTTTTTTTTTGTTTTTTTTTACACATGGCATGGCAGCACAATTGAGTTGTTTTTAAAACTTGTCTGGTGTAAAACTGCTTGCAATTTCATTTCCCAAAAGCATTGTAAGCTCAAGTACATTGTAGACCCATTGAAACCAACGGAGCTAAAAATCAACTTAGGCTTACGGTGCTTTTGGGAAAGCAGCCCAGGGCAGTTTGACCAAAATCAGTTTCTTTGGGGGGTTTTTTTCTGGTGGTTTCATGGTTTGTCCCTGACTATGCCTTTATACGAATCAGATTTGCATGAAACGGTTGCAGAACCACCGAATTTTAATCACGATTCAAACAAACATGCCATGTTATAATATGAACAGTTTTTGTTGTCAATTAGATCACAGACATTTCAGCTTCAGAATTTAAAGAAAAAAACAGAATGCTCTGACCTTTCTAAATGAAGATAAATGCTAAATAAAACGTATACATAGGTAGCTTCTCCAAATGTGCTCCTATCAGCCGATGGCACGTAATCATGTGACCAAGCAACGATGGGTTCGATCCCAGAGAGCACACATGCTCATAAAACATATGCACTATTAACCATCATTTTACCCTATTTCTGTAAGGGGTAGGCTTCGGAGTCGTTCATATGAATTAAGTTATAAAAATATGTACGAGTAACTGTGAGATTGGTGTAAAAATTCACACATTGCATTTAAATAAACACACATTTTGATTGGTAATGACAGTCATGCGTCATTTCATGATGATGAACATGACACTGTCAATACTTTACTAAAGGTCATAAAAAGATGTTTGCACAAATGACCTATAGAGTTGTTTTTTGTGTGATGTCTATGGAACAACAGCAATACAACGTTTCCTTGATCACTGCTTTAAACAAAGCAGCTGTTATAAATTACATTAACATGCACTATATGTCAGAAATTAACAATCAAATATTTTCTTAAGACTGTCAGTCTATATACCCCCACCTTAAATCAGTAGATTTTCTTCTATTATTTTAGTTTTTCTCTGGCTTCAGTTAACAGCTGTTTACAGTTGGTTTATTTGCCTCGTTAAAGTTGTGTTTTATTTTCTCTAACCATTTTTCAAAAATATGCAGTAACTGGTTTACCTTTTATATTAGCAAAATCACCCAGCACTACTGGAAAAGCCTGTAAACCAAGTAAGGTTGCCAAGAAGGGTGGAGAAGCAACTTGATGAATAGGTCTTGAATCAGCAGATAAAAATAAACTTGTCTCCTTTGTTCTTTTGATCCATTCAGAATGTCTAACAATAAAAAGCATGCAGCAATAAATGCTTTCAATGCCTTTCCTGACACCAGAATACCTCAACTTGAACTTGATTACATTGGAAAAAAATATAGATTTATATGCATGGATTCACTAGTCACTATCACTTTATAGAAAGCTACAAAACTAACTCTACATACTGCTGCTGTTTAATTCCTTAAGTGCATTTTTGAACTGAAAATATAATTTTCTAGTGAATCAACATCACACAGCAAATGCCATCAATTGATCTAAACTTGCAAATCCTTTTAAGCACAGCAAGCAAACTTTCCTGACACATCAATGCTTTTAAATTCAAAAGCATGAACAACTTATTTTCTTTGTCTCAGCTTGTGTCCTTTACTGATCTGGACCAGGTGGGATGACTCACGGCACAGATGTTCACCTTTCATTGAAAGGTATGTAAATTAGCTAAATGGCACAGGTATGAGGGACATTCAGAGCCCTCAGGCACTGTCAGGGTAAATACCAAAAAAAACAGACCAAGCCAAGCAGTTTATTGGTTGGTCTGTAATGGTAATGAAGATGTATGCAGAGCAATCATAGAAGCCACAGACCTGGCAGAGGCTCAGGATGTGCCTGCAAATAATTAGATAAGCAGTGAACCTCTGCCGGATGCAACACCTCCCTAAAACCAAAGCTGGCGTGGACCTGAACAAGATATCCAAATGAGAGCCTGCTTATTTAAATCACGCATGGAAACAGATCTAACCAAGTTAGTCTAATTTACAAGGTCAAAACATGCATGGGAGAAGATTTATTAGAGAAAAGACACACAGTGCACGTTTAGTTCAAATAAAGCTACAGGCTTCAAGTCAGTATGAAATGGCAATACATGTGTCTTTTAAATTTGTAACCATTTTTAACTCCATCTTCTGTTGAAAGACCCCAAGAAGTCCTCAAAAACCCAACCACTCTTGCAATTGACTGCAAACACCTATTTAAATATGCCTCCGATTAACCAACCAATTATATTACATCACACCCTTAAAGAGACAGTTCACCTAAAAATGTAAATTCTGTCATGCCATTTACAGCCATGTCATTCCAAACTAGCATGAAATCCTTACCATCCTTCAAAATGTCTTGTTTTATGTCCTGTAGAGGAAAGTACGTCATACAAGCATTCGAATATCTCCGCATACATTTTATTTGAAAATACACACAAATTTAGTCAATCAATCTTATTCCACATGCTGTTCTTGGAATACTATATACTTTTGAAGTAGGCACGTTTGGGAACAATGACTGAACTAATTTGACTTCAGTTGGACCAAAGTGTTTAAGACTTGAAAGTCTGGTAGTGTGTGACAAAGATGCCTTAGTGTACAGACTTTAAAATTAGTGTAGTATATTCCAGCATTTAGTACGACTTACTTTAGTATGTGCTTAAAAGGCCTTTCATGGTTAAAATGAAATGATTACAATAATTAAATTACCCTTGAGAGTCTAGGGAATTTACAGAAAAAAAAGAAAGAAAAGTTTTTATCTTCAGATCCTGAAATGACAGGGGTAATATTCTCTGAGGAGTCTTGTGGTTGCATATGCATGAAAGGTAACATTAGGTTGAAAGACAAGGGACCGCAGTCAGCAGTTTCTCAGCATCGTCTGCCCTCCACTGCATGTTAATTAGCATGTAATTGATGCTTCTGAGCTTTACAAACCACGAGAATGATTACACTGTTGCAATCTCAATTTAGTTGAAAATGTGGTGCACAAAACTTTTAGACTAAATTGTATGGGTTAAATTACAGATTGCGGCATCAATAAAGGCCATTTAGTTCCAGCATCACAATTATACAGTGTGTCTGAGCAGGCACATGATCGGCCTGGAAAATGGAAAGCCATTTTCAATAAACGCTTTCATTCATGTTACAAGAGCCGTGTACAAGCTGACACATCTAGCTGGGCTTCAGTGACTCAAGTCCACCGCCGCAGTCAATTTCTGTCAATCTGTCAGTCAAAGTGGATGGTTACTTCCTGTGGCTTAATCTTGTTTCTGGTGCTTTTCTACAAGCCTTGTAGGCTAAACTGAAGCTGTGAAACAAGTAAAGTGACTCTGAGCCAGAACCAGGGATTTTAACCTAAAACATCTTTTCCTAAAATTTTTCACTTATATACACCCAGCTTTTCACTTCACAAGACGTTATCTAATGGATTGGAATGAGGTGGATTACTGCGATTTTATCACCTGTTTGAGTTCTCATTCAGACCCATTCACTGCAGTATTTAGGAGGAACTTTTCATTTCATTCCCAATTAAAGGATCACTTCTTGTGATAGGAAATAGAGAGGTTTTTACTTTAGGGTTCGGTAGCTAAGTGCTTTGAGCTCATAGGTGTGCATGTACCTTCCCATGGTGTGAAAGTAGCTTTTAATCAGCACCACTGTAAAGCCTTTTGCTGATATGATGATGCATCACTGGAGACTATTCAAAAACCTGAGCTCATTAAAATTATATGGCTGTAATTTGATTGTTCTGTTGGTCTCTCAGAGATGCAGAGGCGGCAAACAGCCTGAAAGCACTTGGCTAAGAAATCCTCATCTCTTAACACGTTCATGCCCTCTGGCAACATTCACAATGTTTTCCCCATTAGTGTATACGTCTCCATATGTGAAGAACCGGGCCCTTACATATCATCTAAACAACTCTGACGGTTCAGCAGTCATAGACGATCTTTGTTTAATCTATGTGGGAAACATGCAGAGATATTTCAAACACAAGCTGACAGAGCAGATGTGTCTGCTGTAGACACAAAGCGGATGTTCATTCCCAAGATGTGTTTTTGGTTTCTACAAACAGTAACGGTGAAGTATAGTAGTACTATACAGGACTACCACTGAAAATGACTACAATTATACAACACTGTAACTCTACTTTGTTAAAACTAAAAATTAAAACACTAAAAACTATAATAAACGCTTGGCATTATAGGAGTAAATTCAGACATATCAAGATAATAGACGATTTAAAGGATTCCTAAATATCCTTTAAAACAAACAGAACTATAATATAGGAAAACTGAACTTACAGTGCCCCTATTATGCCATTTCCAATATTGCCTTTCATGCAGTGTGTAATGTGAATAATCTGCAAATTCAAAAGGTGCACACTAAACAAAGTTACTGTCTCCTAAAATGAAGGATCGACTCTATAAAGCCTAAACGGGTCCATAGTATTGAATCCCACTTCCGTGATGGCTACGTCATGCCGTAACACATTTTCCCACATGTGTTGTACGTTGGCTGCAAACAACTTGACCCCGCTCACAAACACGTCATCTGTCTGAAGACTGCTGTACATAGTAGACCAATCATAACAGACTGGCCCATCTGACCAATCACAGCAGAGTAGGCTAACACAAAGGAGGGGTTAAGCGCAAATGAATTTGCTTGAAAATTAGTTGATATTAAACACACAGTTTAAGAAAACTAAAAATCATGCAAACCTATTGTAGGAGACTCAAAACAATATTAAGAGTCTTAAAAATGGATTTAAAAATATGAAGACTGTCACTGTTCCGCGAATTTCACAACCGAGGCGCCACAAATCTAAAAGTTCTCGCTCCCATTGTACTTAAGTGAATGCGTGGTGGCACGAGAGAAATAGAGTTAATTGATCTAAGAGAACGAGAAGGAGTGTATATGTTTAGAAGATCAGTGAGATATGGAGGAGCCAAACTATGTAGAGCCTTAAATGTGAGAAGTAAAATTTTTAAATCAATACGGTACTTAACTGGGAGCCAGTGTAACTGCTGTAGAATTGGAGTGATGTGCTCGCGTAGAGAAGTCCTAGACAAAACACGAGCCGCTGAATTTTGGACCAGTTGAAGTTTGCGGAGGAGTTTCGTAGGAAGACCAGAGAGAAGAGCATTACAGTAATCAATTTGTGAAGTGACCAGCGCATGAATTTAAATTGCTGTACTGCTCTTGGTAAGGGAAAGTCGAAGGCGGCTAATATTACGCAAATGAAAATAAGCGGCACGTGTAACGTTATTTACATGAGCTTCAAAGGAGAGTGTGCTGTCCAGAATGACACCCAGACTCCTGACCTGTTGAGATGGGTAAATTTTAGTATTGTCAATAATTAAAGAAGGACAATCAGATTTAGCCAAAGTTGATTTAGTGCCTACTAATAAAACTTCGGTTTTGTCACTATTAAGTTTTAGGAAATTACCTGAGAGCCAAGCTTTAATTTCAGATAAGCATTCATTCAAGACATGTAGAGGAGAAGAGTTAGACGGTTTAGAAGATAAATATAACTGGGTGTCATCGGCACAGCAGAGGAAATTGATACCGTATTTCCTAAAAATAAAACCAAGAGGAAGTAAGTAGATCATAAATAAAAGAGGCCCTAAAACTGATCCCTGAGGAACTCCAGAAGTAACTATAATTTTTTATTTGGACGTATTGATTACGACCAGTGAGGTAAGATCTAAACCAGGACAGCGGGGTGCCTGCGATTCCTATAGATTCTAACCTGTACAAAAGTATCTTGTGTGAGATAGTGTCAAACGCAGCACTAAGATCAAGTAGGACTAGTATAGTCAGAAGGCCAGAATCAGCTGCTAATAACAAGTCATTAGTTATTTTAACCAAGGCCGTCCTTGTACTACGATGAGAACGAAAACCGGACTGGAAATGTTCATATAATGCATTCTTGGAAAGATGTTCATGAATTTGAGCTTTGACACACTTTTCCAATATTTTAGTAATGAATGGCAGGTTAGAAATCGGTCTATAGTTTTCAAAATTTAGTTGGTCAGCCCCTATTTTCTTAAGGATGGGAGTAATGACAGCGGTTTTCATAGAAGGTGGTACATACCCAGTATCAAGGTATACTGAATACTTTTAGTGAATAATGAGGACAGTGATGTTAAACAGGCTTTAACTAAGGAAGTAGGCATTGGGTCGAGCTGACAGGTGGAAGATTTAGATCTTTGAATATAATCCCATATCTCTGCTGGAGGTGGTAGGATAAAAGAATTAAAGTTGTGTTTGTACCTTTCCAATATCAATTAAAATTGATCAATTACATAACTTTAAGAAGAGAATTCCACAAATATCAGTAATGAATTTATATTGCGACTCCTTAACGATGGCACTGAATGACATGCCTCTAAAGGACTCTCTAAAAGACACATCATCATTAACATCACAGTGCCACTGAGAATACAGGCAATGAAATCAGGAATCTTTTCTGATATCAAATAGAATAATTAACTTTTTGTTCATTTTCATGGGTTCTTTGAAGTCCTCACACTCTAACTGAGAGAGCTGCCTTTAGGCTTGAACACTGGGAACAATGAGACACACTTGACTGCATTTGATATTCATCTCTATTTCAAAAGGATGGAGGGGGATTATGTTGCTCTAGTGGCGAAATCTTCTAAATAGCCACAGTCAATTATATCTTGATCTTAAAGCAGATCTTCAAGGTAGACTGTTACTGTATTTTCCAGTGTTACACTTACACCATCAGAAAGATCATTTAAAGACGTACCCATCACAAACCAGCAGAAGGCACAGTACAAACATTCTCCACAGGGGAGAATAAAAGAAAAAGTTTTGACCCAATGCTGAACTCTGTGCTAAGGTAAGAAAATCATGAGTTACGTATGCCTTCAGAGAATACAGATATTGCCTTTATAGGCTCCATACCCTTCATACCAAGATTGCCTGGTGGGAAACTAGGCTTAAAAACAAGTCTAAACTACTTTCACAACAGATATCTCGAAAAGCATGAGCCAGTAAGCGCTTATCAACAACAAGCACTCGTTTTTGTTTTGTCTTGGAGATGAAGAAACAGAAGAGTGATAAAACAGAAAGATGCGTTATCACGACACAAAAATGTTAAGTTTGCCAACAGTACTAAAAGCAAAAAGATGAAAGGCAATCATTGATGTAAAGCTGGGGTTAGACTGGAATTTTTTTTTTTAATTACAACACACACAGGGAAAGTGTGCATCTTACAATTCACACAAAATGCATTTTTGTTTTATTTTTTAAATAAAACACATTGTCTAGACAAGTTGTTCTTGTTTTACCTTAGCAATGCAAAGTACAATCAAGTGAAATACAGTTCAGCTAGCAAAAAAACATCTCTTTTTATGGTATCTAAGCCTCTATGGACCAATATAAGGCAGCTGACTGTGTTAATCATAAAAGATAGCATCACAAAATGATGTCACCGAGTTGCCACAAGGGGAATATCCAGTATCTAAACTCTGTTGAAGAATGAATGACCCTTAACATCAAAAGCTCATTTCTTCTCATTTGCATTGCACTCATATACGTCTCGCAGCGGCTCATACATATTTCACAGGGACATGAGAGACTGATGACTAAACTAAATGTGAAAAACACAGAAAGATGACTACCCTGCAGAGGATAATCGATTTTCTCTAATCACACGTTCGGCTGGAGATACATTTCCCTAGACATTGGCCCTTTGGGTAAACAGGCTTGCCGTTCTTCACCTCTACATGTAATATTTACAGACCCTTTGGTAGTCAAGGTGTCCGAGGATCCAAGTTCCAGGTTTTTAATCTTCATTTTCTTACACTAGTGCATATTTCATCCTATATTTTATGGATTTTGCCATTCACGTTTCACTTCTTCCTGTCATTGCCTCCTGGCTCACAGCCAATGTGCTGACAAGCCTTTGGGTGAGTCTGAACTGGAACCCAAATAGTCCTTCCTCTTCCACTGTTCACTCAAACAGACTTAATCATAATCTAAAAACAAGCAGGATATGCCGCTTAATGAGAACATGCAGAGTAGCTTTGGTTTACAAGGCTAGAATCAAGCATGAATGGATAACAACTATTCTAAGGAGAGAGATTATAGAAATTGTCTCTGACAATGTGCAGGGATGTATTAATTTTTTCATATCTCACTCCCTTACTGAACAGGCAGCGGTGGGAGCATTGAAAAGGATTTCTGCAAATCCCCACAGAGACTTTTATCTTAGCAAATACTACAGAAAACCCATCTCTGTTGCCAAAGATCGCAGTAAAAACGTTGAATCTTTGGACAAGACAATTCTTCAATGGTAATCACAGCATGTCAAGAGTTATCACTTCAACAACTGTGGGGAAAAAATGCTTCATTTCTTTTCTAGTCCAGTAATTTTTCAGAGAAAAATATTACATTTGACCATCTTGGAGTTATAACATAAATGGGATTGTATCCTATAATTTTAAAAAATAAATAAATATTAAAATTAAAATACAGCAATTATTGTGAATTGTATACCACAATGTGTTAATAAAAAAAAAGGAAAATTTATTATTTATTAATTTTAAAGCTGAAAAGGATAAAGTTAAGTAAAGTTACTACTCCACATTCCACACTTTAACATTGCATGACTTTAACTAAGATTCTGATGAATCTCATGAGTGGGGTATTACATGTCATAAACATGACAATATCTTGAGCTTGTATTTACCACTGACATTATTTCAGGCATTTATCCCATTTTTTCCAATGCATCAATTTTGGAACAACAAAAGCAGTACAATGCCAACTCATTTTGACTTATTTCATCAGCACTCTATATTGTTATCCCTAATATTTTGTTAAGTGGATAAAATGTTGAGCCAGATACAAAACTAGAAACAAACACACAACTTCTAGTTTCCACATAAACTACAGATTTCTCATTTTAAACCCATCTTAAAAGCCTCTGTTGATGACAAAACTCCCATCAGAAGTCTCACTCTCACTAGTTCAGCTAAAGCCCTCGTCTCCATATGGTAAAAACAGAGTCAACCGAGAAAGAGGAATTCCATGGTCATAAACCTTAACCGATGACCTCTGACCACTGAGGTCCCTCAGTTATCCATTGTATCCAAAGTTACAGCACAAGAGAGAGGAGTCTCTTTTCAAGGGAAATGTCTTAAAACCCCTTTATGGATGCATATAACCATGTTCCTGTCAAAGGTCAGGTCATAAAAAAGGCGACGTGCCTTGATTTGTCTGCTCATATCAAAGGTGAAAACGTCAGGAAGCACTCTTTCAAAGTCAGTTCACAACTTATGGCCCCGTTTAAAACATAAGGCCCTGATTCAATCTCAGGAATTAAACTCTGCTGAATCAACAAGATGACGAAACATAATCTTGTGCAAATCCAGTTGCCAACTTAAAAGAAGCCAAAAAAATATTGAGGTCTTTTGAAGCTCAGCTGGTTGATAAGGGGAAGCAAAACATCCTATGGCAAAGAGCTACAAAAGCATTAGGTTTTTAAAGCTATAGGAGTTATTGCAGACAGGGCTCAGGGAAGAGATAGAAGCCTTCAAATACTGCCCTTCAATTTTAAAACCCAATTCACCTTCTGGTGAGTAAAACATAACCTCATATATCAACGTCCGGGATGTTCTTCCACACAGAACTGACAGGGGTACAGTTAAAGCACTACATGTAGGCTCTTTGGCATGTGCTTTATTTAGTAGTATTCAATTAAACAATTACCAAAGCCCAAAAGCTGGACTTTTATTTTGAAAATGCTGAAAATGCCAACGATACCTCTTTAATATTTTTATTATTTTGCATTCTCTGTTTAACAGTTGCTTTGAATTATTCATGTGATAACATTAGCTATGTTTCCATCACCGTTTTAATGCACATTTTGAAGAATGATGGAAAAAGATGGAAATGGCAAATTGTATTACAAATCCACAAAAGTTGAGGTAGTTTTTGAATTGTGCGAATAAGGGTTAATGCAAACAATACATTTACCAAAAATTTTTTTTTAAAAAGTCCCGTGACATTTGAAATGTTATGGTCAAAAGTGTGTCACTGAAGTAGGCTTATTTATGTATAATTGCCTCTGAGAACGGTCTTCGACTACCTTCCCAAAACAGCAGGGATCCACCACCGAAAGCAATGAACATTTATTTTTTTGTCTGCTCGCTCTGAGGTGCAAATAATTTATTATACAAAAAAAATGATAATATTCAGTAGCTTCTACTGGTTCTCTTATTGATTTATAGTGCCAGCTCATCAGGAAGCAAAGGGATTTTGTTCTCTTTTTGACTCACTGGATGCTTCCAATTTTGTGAGCAAGTTAAATTTGCAACTTTGGATGGAAACCCAACTATATAGATCGGCTTCAGAGATCCTGTTCTCTAAAATATCAGCATTACCAACCCCCCCAAAATAATCAATCTGTCCAAACGAAACCCAAAGTCTCGGTCAAGCTTCACTTTAATTCCTCAATACAAATTCACCTGAAGGACACTCATCAGACCCAAATGGCTTACTTTCCTCTGGTATCAAAGGCGGAACAAAGAAAAAAGGAAGATACAGACAGCTTTGTGAGAGCTGACCGAATCTGTCATGCACTTTGGTTCATCCTGATGTTAACAAGCTTTGATTTGAACAAGTGACTGAAAGCAGTTCGGCCCCCATCCCAACTCCGCCACTGTAATCCTGCCAACAGGGGCAGAACAATCAGCATGTCAATAATTGTGTTGTGGAGCAGATATCAGATCAAACGCATTTCTCTGTGGAGATAAAAGCCTCCTGTTTTCCTATCCTGCCCGCATCCGAGGCTCCAAAAAGCAATCCAACAGAGAAAATATTCAGAATCTGACCCTTGCATAACTGAGGTACTAGAATCTGTGAGGAGCATCTGTGCAACCCCACCATCCCGGGGCAGTCATCCACCCTCGCTGGTTGCAGTAACTCATTTCCTTGCTGAGACACGATCTTTGACATCCGTTTAAAATCTATTGCGTAACTAGCACAGCTCTCGCCGAAATAAATGCATAAGGACAATGAAAAGCTCAGGTCGACTTAAAATCTTCAATAAAATGAATTCACTTGTGCAACTTTAAGGACATAAGGGAACGCAAGCTGCACCAAACGATGCAGCATCGATGTCTCATTCAATGTCAGGAAGGAATCAACATGAAGTGCCCAGAGCCAGATGAAGGAGCGCTAACCAGCTGTTCAGCCACTTGCTTATGCTACACTACATGAAGCTTTAAAAACGAATCCACAAGCACCCGTCTTCAAACATTATGAGGTTACATGATAAAAGCAGCAATTAACCAGTGGAGAAAGCAGCTAAACAGCAAGGTCTTTGAAGTTCAGTATATTTCGATTCTAGCCATGCAATGTTTCCAGTTTCGGGACACTACAACTTGTGAACAACAAACTGTGATCAATGCCGCACTACAAACAACTGCGTTACATTCAGTAATGTACATTCAGAGTGACATAAGGGAGCAATTCCCAAATGTGCAGCGGTCCATTCACCTCATTGTGCCTTGATCACAATATCAAATGCACTCACAATAGAAAATGAGTTGGCTGACTGTGGCTGATGGACAGCTATGGAAACAAAGCACGAAACACAACAAATCCTCAAGACAGTACGTGTCATTTAATATAAAGGGAAGTACACGAGCTGAATATTTGCCTGTGAGCAAAGGAATTTCTGCTTCCTTTCTTCGAGACAGATGGTATGTTACCAAAAAGTGTGGTTTCATGGTACACCACCCTCACTCAAAATGTGCAATATGTACACACTATCAAGTGATGATTAATGAGACACAGACATACAACTTCTCGAGATCATAAGTTACAGCCCCTGGATATTACCATTTTTATTTATTAATCAACTTTGTATTATTTTACGTTGTAAATTCTGTATTTCATCATATGTTTCTTATATTGCACTGCAGTGTTATTTATTTCAATTTTATATTTGTATCCTTTCTTAGTTAAATTTACCCTCCATTTTATTTTTCACATTCATTTCCTATTCATGGTCTTTTATTTTAAGGTCTGAGCAGTTGTCTAAGCATTTCACTGCATATCGTACTGTGCATGAGACAAATAAAATTGGGACAAATTAACTGGGATTTTATACACGCTTTATTTTTCAATGTGGAAATAAGCCATTTCCTGTAGGAAATAGGTTATATGTATGATTTATCAGCCCAATAAGTAGACAGAATAATAATAAAGTACAATAAATATTTATTATTGTGTAGTTAAAATAACAAAGCAACTGAAATCAAAAATGTTGCACATTACCACTACATAAATCCACTTCTGATATGCATAACACATTATTAAAATTAACTCTATAGATCTCTATACTAATACTAATTAGTAGACTGCTGCAAAGTGCAATAAAAATTCAATAAAACGTTTTGGTCGTGAACGATTCAAAGACTCGTACACAAGATCAGACTCTGTCGTGTCGCCTCCTACTGGCGTAATGACGTAAAAAGCGTCACTGAAGGAGTCTGAACGAATCTTTCAGCGAAAAGATTCGAGTCACGGAGAAAAATCCTAGTCCCTACCACCAGAAAAAAAAGTCTCAAGACTAAATACTAGCCCTCAAATTTGAAAAGAAGCTCATGTATTAAGCGTAGCTTCAGCATTACTCTGTAACATTCACGAGCGAACAGCTCATGTTTGTACAAGCTCTTGCTTCTGAGAAAATCGGCGCAGCGAAGCTTTTAAAAACGACTTCGGAATAAATGCGCCTTTTAGAAACACACACACACAACATAGCGGCTCTGGATTCAGTTACAACAAAAACGTGGTTAACGTTATTTGATACTCTTGCACTAAAATCACAACACGGAGATAACACTATCTTTGTGAGTCCACTCAGCAGACTTTGGCTATTTAAACGTGATTATTCTCTCGCCGTAGTGACGGTTTTTCCTAATTTATCCGGGAACGAAATATTTCGACACGGTCATCAAACAACTTATAATAGCACCGATCCAGCAGCATGCAACACAAAAAGAACAGAAAACCTACCTTTCGACTCAGCGTTGTCCCCGAATAGAAATAATATGCTATGCCTAGAACCCAAAGCACAGCGAAACATAATAATACCCTAGATTTCCTGCGCATTGCTGTGATTTTAGATGGCATAATGCAGTGGCTGTCTCGGGGTTTGTGCCGTGAAAAGCCACTGACGTCCTCGCTCTGCGTCTCGCTGTGGCTACAGCGCCCAACTAACACGAAATCACCAGCAGCAGCGGTTGGATAGAGGAAGAAGCAGGAAACAGCCAGCATCACCGGGTTAGAGGGGAAAGGGTAACCGACTTTAATCCAATCACGCTCCGCAGAGACGCGGACGGAGGAGGGGCGGGGGTGGAGACATCCATCGTTAGCCTGTACCTCAAGATGCGCCGAGGAATCATTGTTTGGTTCACTTTGGATTTCTGACAAACACGTTTTGTTATATAGTTATGCTTTTTTTTACGAAAGTCATACGAAAATAGGCTCACTTTTCGCTAATGCCCATTTGTGTGCTTGACTTATATTACGCACACTGCAATGTTTTGTGTCCGGCTGTTCCCTGATTACTAATTTAATTAACTAATTAATTTTAGCAAACTGTTTTAAATTTTAAACTTAGAAAGAAATCATTCGCCAAAAATGTATTTAATGAAACGCAGGCTAGGTGGAAAGATTTAGTGAATCTTTTTTTTTTTTTTTTATTCGAATAGTTGCTCAGAAATACAAATGTAACAAAAATATACTAAGGCAAAGATCCAGGGGTTCAAGGGTGGCCAAAAAATGCTTAGCGATTAAAGA